>WTSP01003508.1:0-10399 GCA_025331215.1 Actenoides lindsayi
TTCTTTTCTTTTCTTTTCTTTTCTTTTCTTTTCTTTTCTTTTCTTTTCTTTTCTTTTCTTTTCTTTTTTCTTCTTTTCAGCAGGTTGACCTTAAAGGGCAATATGCTCCACTCTGTCTGTTTTACAGGCAGATAAGAGCCACATCCTGACTCTGGGTGGATGAAGGAAAAGATAAGTTGCTTTCATGGATGTGTCTGGGAAAAGGATAAATTATCTCCTTTCTGGGCTCTTTGTTGCTCCTTGCCCAATTCAGGGCTGTATCTCTGGCAGAGCAAACACATACTTGTAGCAGAATGAAATGATGTAAATCACAGCGGGCCATAGCTCCTCTGACTGGACTGCATACTCTGGACTCATGGCAAACATCAACAGAAAATGGATGGAGATGGGAAACAGAAAAAGAGTTGGTGGTTTTCTGCTGTTTTTGATATTGATAGTAGAAGGGGAGGTGAATAATTGTGCTCATAGGACAGAAGTGTCAATGAGATAAGGAGACCTGGTACTTGCGTAAAGAGGTGTCCTCCCTAAAAATCACATCTGCTTATTTTTGTAATGTGCCAGTCCTTTCCTTTCTCCAGCTTTTGGTTCTGTCAGCCAGAGTAGGCAAGAGAAAGAGCAATAGGCTGTCAGGAAATGTGTATTCATCTCCTACCACTACCAATGATCTACTCTCTACCCCTGGGTGTGTTGTTGCTTTCTTTTTAATCCTTCTGTCTTCTCATGCATGAACAATATTTTTTTTCTCAGTTTCTAAAGCTTTCTGGGAGTGAGCTTTGCTTTTATTTTGCTTTCATATTCAGTGGAACATACTCTCTCTTGGGCTACTACACACCCCAGCCTTGTGAATAGTATTAGTTAGACAAGAAATGCACAATAAAATAGCAAAGCCCAGTTCAAATGGCTCCCAGAGCTTTCTTCCTCAGATTCACTCAGCCTGGAACCTAAATCTTTTCCCAGAGCCTCTCTGTCGCCTCCCCTGTATCTGGGTGATGAAGAGGATCATTAGTTTCTGTAACTCAGAGCTCAGCAGTCTGTTATCAACAGAAGGCACGTTAGCCTTGTACTCTTCACTGCCTCGATTTCTTCTGTGCCCACATACCCACAGTGCTGAGAGGTTATTGATCAAGATCAGCCATTGTGGTTTTGTACATGCAGCTGTGTCGGCACAAGTTGTATCTCAAGTAGAGGATCTCTCAGATGTTTGTTGAGATGCCTTAACCCAAACCTTGCATCTGTGCATGTTAGCAATGGTGTTAACCCAGCCAGTGCAGGTTGAGTTAAAATTCAGTGTCTTTTTTTCTTAGTGCTGTGTATCCTACTCATCAGGTGTGGTAGTAAATAAATACGACTGCACGTCCATCTCAGGTGAGCTTTCTTGCTTGAAGGAATCCTCCAGATGTTTTAGGCTGGCAGGGTCTAAAATGACTGTGGGACCATGTCTTAGAAATCTATAATCCATCAGCTGAGCCTTTGGTAACTGCTCGTATGAGTGACCTAAGCCAGCCCTGTGACAGATATATCATAGAGGTTGATGCACTTCAGTAATTCATAGAATAAATCATAGAATAGTTTAGGTTGGAAAAGACCTTTAAGATCATTGAGTCCAATTGTTAACCCAGCACTGCCAAGTCCACCACTAACCCATGTCTCTCAGCACCACATCTACACATCTTTTAAATCCCTTCGGGGATGGTGACTCTACCACTGCCCTGGGCAGTCAGTGCCAGGGCTTGACAACCTTTTCAGTGAAGGAACTGTTCCTAATGTCCAATCTAAACCTCCCCTGGTGGAACCTGAGGCTGTTTCCTCTTGTCCTATCACTTGCTCCTTGGGAAGACAACCCCCACTTGGGTTGAGAGCACGAAGGTCTCCCCCAAGCCTCCTTTACTCCAAGCTGAACAACCCCAGTTCCCTCAGACGCTCCTCATGAGACTTGTTCTCTAGACCCTTCACCAGATTTGCTACCCTTCTTTGGGCACACTCTAGCCCCTCAGTGTCTTTCTTGTAGTTAGAGGGCCATGTGTTAATACCACAAATAATATTTGTTAGTTACTGCAGATCATGTGATGGGTTAATGAAAAAGGTTTTACTCATTTGTAACATCAGAGCTTGTAATAGTGACTCCGCCCTTCCTAGTATTTTTATTTTTTTTTAATTATTTCCTCCAAGAATAAAGCATTCCTGAACACAGGTCCTCCCAGTAGCCCTGGGAAGGATGTGTCGCTGTTAAAGCAGATGGTGATTCAGCCTAGTGAAGGTTCTTTGTCCTCTACATAAATCTCTCTTAGCCTTAAGAGTGCTTTTAACCAAGTCCTGACAAGATGCCAACTGAGAGTAGAGGAATTGATATCAACGGGCTTGTGGCTTGACCTCCCCATCCCATCTGCTGAACAAGTACATTTATAACACCAAATGGGATTTATTTTTTTTTTATTAAAATATTTAAAACTGAAGAAATATTCTGCCTTGTTCTCCCTGACAGGTTTCTCGAAGGGTTGCACTAAAAGAAACTTGCAAGTTCTTCTCCAGAGGCAAATGAGCTTTTAATCTCAGCAGGACGGTGGCAAGGGGTTTGCTTTCACTAGCTTCAGACTCCTCCATCTGATCTGGTCAGCTCTGCTGCCTTAATATGTAAAGGAGCAGAACTGACGATTTCAGGGATAGTTCATTTGCACAGGCTTGACTATCTGTTGTAGTATGAAATGAATTGCATTCTAGAGTAGCCCATTTTGCTGAGTGCAGGGAGCGTAGATGATAATCTTGTTGGCCAGGTAAAATCCCATTTTAGGTTATAAAGAGTTTTAGGGACAGTATTGGGAGAAGTAGATTGGTGAAGTACAAGGCAGTTTGCTCTTGGCTCGAGCTTTGGTAGGAATCAGCTCACGGGATCACACAATGCTGAGAGGAACCTCATGGAGTGTCTCTGTTCCCTGTGGCATGATTAACTCCAGAGGTTGCTTAGAAAACAGAAGCACAGCCAATGGACTGAGCTTCCTGAACAAGGGACACCTTGAATTGGCATATTACTTACGAAGGCAGCAAAGACTAGTGTGCAAGGTTACCACCTTTTTTGAAGGTGATCTTAATGTTTACCAATGGCCAGCAGGAGAAACACACCACCAGGAGACAGTGACTTTAGAAGAAAGGACAACACATCACCTCCTAAAAATACAAAGTGGAGGTCCGCTGACATGTTTTATTTCTGAGGCATATTTTCACTGGAGCCAATGGGAACTGAGAGCTCTTCCCTGGGAAGAGTTTGGGAAATTTCTATGAGCTTTTTCTTTGGATTTTCCCAGGAACTACTGGCTGGTTGTCCTAGCACAGATATTTTTCAAGAGTAGATGCTGACAGCTTTGCCTACATTTGGAAGAATAGACTTTGTTTACACAGCCATGGAAATAGTCCTAAACATGCAACCCCCCATGCTCTCTTTGCTTTCCAACGAACAGCTATTGTTGGCTTGGTGACAATTCAGATTCAAATGTTCTTTTAGGAAGAGATTGGAGGGGTGGAGGGCACTCAGCTCAGTCCAGGTCTGGCCTAGCAAGAGTATACACATCCTGAGCAGACTGATGAGCTTATTGCAGCAAGTGATAGTAACTCTGCTGATCTCTTTTAAGCTGGCACTGAGAGGTATTTATGAGGGTATCTGTCCAACTCAGAAAGAATTTTATCTGCCAGCTAAACCATTTTGCAGGGGTACCATTCTCTGGGATGAGAAAAAAGTGGCATCTTGGCAATGACACCTGGGTCAACACTGAGTTATGAGCAGGGGCAGAGAAGCTGAGCTGTTCACAGAAACATGGAATGGTAGGGGTTGGAAGGGCCTTCTGGAGATCATCTACTCTGACCCACCCAGAGCTGGTTGCCCAGGATTATGTTCAGGTAGGTTTGGAATCTCTCCAGAGAAAGAGACTCCACAACCTGTCTGGACATCCAGTTTCAGGGCATCATCCTCTGACAGTAAAGAACATTTTTCTTATGTTTAGGTGGAACTTCCTGTGTCCTACTTTGTTCCTGCTGCCCCTTGTCCTGTCACTGAGCACCACTGAAAAGAGTCTGGCCACATCCTCCTGACCCCCACCCTTTAGATATCGATAAGAACTGAGAAGATCCCCTCTCATTCTTCTCTTCTCCAGGCTGTTTTTGCTGCCCAGACAGCTGTCTAATTGACCCAGGAGAAGATTCCAAGACAGTTTTAAATATCTGTGGGTTTGCACACAAGGGTTCAGCTCGCATGTGTGTATGTAGACCGCTCTGAATGACCTGAAGGTTCCCTACAATTTGGGGACTGACGAACTAAGCCCTTTCCATGACCTCAGTCCCTGGAACATCCATGCAGCTGCCAAAGAAAATCGATGGAAATAGCCAATTGGTGGAACCAGACTTCTGCTTGAAATGAATTTTTGCCACTGGGACTTGAGGTTGGAAAGGTTTTAAGTGATCAATGTGTCATGTTCATGATGAAACAAACTCTCTTCAGAAGGGTCTGCTTTCTCAGACCTTGAATCTATTCCCTCTGGGTATTTGTTCTTTAATCAGACCCCTTGATCAGAAGCACTCTGCCTGGGAGCTCTCAGTCATCTTCTGATCTGCATTGTCCCACAGGAGGAGGAACTGTTATCCGTAAGGTGAAATTTGGTCTTAATGTAACAGGGATGGAATCCATTATTTCCTTTGAAAATTATGACTCTGCCTTTCAATTGGTATTGGAAATGGACTGTCCCTGACTTCAAAAAACTGAGAGGATCTCTTATCAAGTATGTTCAAAAGCTGTGAAAGGAAGACTGGGAAATGCCAGCCAATTTCCTCTGTTTTTGTAGCAACTTCTTTATGTTTTTTCTAGTTTGACTTTTGAAAAGCAGTTGGCTTGAATTAATATGCAGTGCATTTGGGTTTTGCTGTTCATGTGCATGTGCACTCTATTTGATTCCCAGAGGTTGCCTCCGACCTGTTTTCTCAGAAAGGATTGAATTGTTTATTGATCTTTACTATTGTCCTGCATTAGTGTGCTCGTCTGATGCAAGTTCTCATTTCTTGCTTTGCTGCAAATGAGTGCTCAATTAGAAAAGAAAAAAGCAACCCCACACCTTGCATTTCCAATTTTGAAGCAAAGCTACAGCACTGGCTCAGAAGTGAAGAGAAAACTGAGAACAGAGGTGGCAGAACAGGGCAGGGCTTACCTGGAAGGGTGATGAAGGAAGGGAGCTGTGTATCTCAACTCACGTCTATGTTGAGTTGCAAGGGAAGGATTGTAGGAATATTGCCCCATCCTGTCCATTAAATTATGTCAACCTTCAGTTCAAACTGGTTGGCCCATTGTACTTGCAGAGAGGGGAGGATGAGGCTGGTAGGGCATGAGACTCTGTGCATTCTTCTTGTCTAAATCTTCACCTCAGAGCGACAGTGGAGGTGTCTCTAACTTGGTGTTTTCAATCCTTTTCTTGGTGCTACAGCTCTTCTCTGGAGGGGGTCACCAAGGATGGGCAAGATCAGGTTTTCCAGGGGAAAAAAGGAAGCAACAGATATCCAAACTCTCCTGTCTTCTACAGCACGTTCCTCTTGTTAAATCTGGGGGAAGAGGCTGTGTCACTGAGAAGTCCTTTCTGACCCAAGGACCAGCTGCATCCTGGGGAAGACTGAGGGGTGGGAGGCCAGGTCTCCTTGTTGACGTAACTAAATGGGTGTTACATAGCAAAAGAGAAATGCAGCTGGTAGGTGTAGGTACATGTCTCTTTACCACCTCATGGCAGAGAAGCAATCCCTGAAGAATGTGGGTGTTGGAGGCCGGGCTCATCCTCTAGGACACATTGATGGGACAACAAGATATTGGTGTGAGTCTCTGCACAACAAGACCTGCCAACCTGAATGACTAGACACTAAAATAGCTGAATAATAGATAAGACAACAGACTACACAGATGGGAAAGAAGGAGTGGAGAGATGAGGGAACAGGGAGTAAAGAGAGAGGTGCTAGAAATACTTCTGATGATAGGACAAGAGGAAGTGGCCTCAAGTTGCACCAGGGCAGGTTTAAGTTGGATATTATGAGTAATTTCTTCACTGAAAGGGTTGTCAAGCCCTGGAACAGGCTGCCCAAGGCAGTGGTTGAATCACCATCACTGGATGTGCTTAGAAGTCATGTAGATGTGGAGCTTAGGGATATGGTTTAGCAGTGGACTTCATAGAGCTGTATTAATGGTGGGACTCAATGATCTTAAAGCTCTTTTCCAATGTAAATGATTCTACGATTCTATGAAACAACTGCTTTTCAGCATCTATGAGTACTTGAGGTCTTGTACTACCCAATGAGAGTGTAGAGGGCTCCTTTCTTCTCTTATCACAGCCCTTCCCCGATATTGTTAGTCCCCAAAGAGGTAAATTTTCCAGCTTTTTGCCTTTTGTCCTAATTCAGGCTGCTATGTACAGAGATTCCACCAACCACAGCTGACCCAAAAGGGTTACTGCCCCTTAGCCTCTGCCTGAGCTTTTTGGGCCAATCAATCCTATGGATGGCACTGTACTGATATCAGGCCTTCAGAGTGGTGCAACAAGGTGACATAGAAAGGAGTGTTTCCCTCTCCCTGTCACCAACGTCATCTCAGTCTTTCACAATAGTTTCTTCACCCAGAATCAGGTGTCTCTGTGAGGTTGTTAGGGTGAGCTACTCTTCTTTGGATTTTGTGCTATCATCCATTTTAGGGATGAAAGAGAAGTCCCAACCACAGAACTGAGGCTCAGAAACCCCAAGTGGAAGTCCTTAGACTAGTCTGATGGGTCAGACAAACTGATGTGATGGAGAAAAGAATCCTCCAAGAAATTTCCTTGAGTTTTTTTTGTCAGAAAAGTGGGTTGTCCTTGTCCCCTAAAAGGATATATGAACCATCTTAGTGAAGCCACACATCTAAAGACAGCACTGCTTTACCTGACTGGACACCATGCACACGTTCAGACCAATCCTTTCCTCCTCATGACCCAGGAGGGCTTAATCACACTTGGTGGAATTGTTTTCACTAGTTTGAATTGTGTGCTGTATAAATACCAGCATTTCTTCTCTTGCTGAGACAAGAAAAGAAGAAAATGTCTACAGGTTAAGGTATTCACTCTAGCATTTAGCTCAGTCTTTGTGTCAGAGGGGCAGTGCTGGATCTGTAATGGTCACCAGACATGCAATGTGAGGACCAAGGTCTCTGGGAATATGTCTGTGATAGATTTTGAGGCTGCTGTTTCTGAAACACCAAATTATCTCCCAAATTTCCACTGGCTGTTGGTACATGAAGACTTGTGAGGATATGTACAATAACCTACTTCACAGGTTGTGTCTGCACTCGCCTGTTAAACTGGCAGGTCATGGACCTAGCATGAGAACTTAAAAAGTTGGATAGTTCCTGGCCACCAAACAGACTTGTGAAATGTTTGGTATAGTTGTAGCTATGGGAATGTGGTTGGCTGTAGCTATAGGGGTGTGGTTGGGAGCTCCCTTATACACACACATGCTCGTATGTACACACACATCAGTGGAGTGTATTCCATAGAATTATAGAATGTTCTGGGTTGGAAGGGACCTTTTCAAGGTCACCTAGTCCAACTGTCCTGCACTAAGCAGGGACATTTGCAACTAGAGCAGGTTGCTCAGAGCCCCAGCCAACCTCACCTGGAATGGTGCCAGGGATGGGGCATTGACCACCACTCTGGGCAACCTAGGCCAGGGTCTCACTACCCTCACTGCAAAAAAATGTCTTCCTTCTCTCCAGTCTGAATCTCCCCTCCCTTAGTTTAAAACCATCACTCCTTGTCCTGTCACAACAGGCTCTGATGAAAATACTGTCCCTATCTTTTCACACAACCACGTCACCACAACCACAGAGTTGTTTTTGGTTTTTTTTTACTTTTATAAAGTTGGTGTGGTTTTTTGTTGTTTTTTTCAGAAATCATTTCCCTAAAACATTCAGATGGAGGATTGTCACTGTTTAGGGTCAGTGCTGTCTGCTAGACCTATAACAGAAGCTCTCTGTTAATCTCCCTCCCTCCTCAAAGGGGAAGAGAAAGGGAATAAGGGAGAGAGACTCATTGATTAGAAAAGGACTAGAACATTGACTAGAACAGCTTTAATGAAAATAAAAATAATAGAATGCAATATATGCAGATATATAGAAAACCAGTATCAAACCCAACCCCCCTCACCCCCAATGGCAATTAATCACCATCAAAACTGATGCTGTGGCACTGGAGACATCCCAGGCTGGACTCAACAGCAGACAGGAACTGGATTCAGGAGATGAATTCAGGAGCTGTATTCAGGAACACATGGATTGGGATTGAAGGCAGAATGGACAGAGTCCTTCTTAGATACCACCCATTGAAGAGGAGGCTTGACCCTCATGATCCCTCAGCTCTATACTGAGTATGATGCATGTGGGATGGAATCCCTTGTTGGTCAGGTTGGGGTAACCTGTCCTGTCTGCTCCTCCTCACAGGTACAGCCTTTTACTTTCTGCACCCCCCAACGTGACACACAAGGTTGAGTGGTGACCCTTGTCGGCACATCAGTCCTTGGCAGTCAGTCTAGACACGTTGTCACTGCTGGAAGCAGAGACTGTCTGCAAAAATCTGCTGCTAGCTTCAGACAGTGCAGTGACTTAGAAGAGACTGAGCTGGAAATAAAATCACTGACCAGAATTAGTTCTGTTCTAACTCAAACCAGGGCATTCCACCCCTTATTCCATAACATTTACATCATATCCATCACTGGGTTATAATTTCTTTCTATAGGAAAGTTCATATAGTTCATGACAGTGGTTCTCCATCTATCACAGAAGTCTCTCAGGGCAGGAAAGATGTTACAAAATTCGTTGCAGTTCATGCCCATGGGTTACAGGTTCACCTCAGGATGTTACTAAATACTACTCAATGAATCTAGCTTTTGTCATCACCACTATGTTTTCCTAAGTGACGCTTATTGAACACTGTTAATATTATGCAGTTAGCATTGTACAGATTGAAATCTGGTATTCTCACTCAGAGTTAAATTCCCTTGAGGTACATGTTGTACTTCACCATCTTTCATCATCACCCACCAAGTACTTCCAGGTCCTTGAGTGAAAGCAATCCCACGAGTGGGTTTGCCTTTGCCTGAAGCAGGAAATCCACACACAGTTTTCCCAGACACAGTTTTCCCAGACAGAATCCTTTCATACACCACAGGGACTTCATCCCCTTCTACTGCGTGTAAAGGGTCTGACTGAGCAGGAGTGGCTGGGTTGATGGATCCTCTGGTGCTAACTAACCTCCCTGTACGTGCAGCTTTTTACATTCTGCACCCCTCACTGCAGTACACAAGATTGAGCAGTCACTTTGGTCTGCACATCAGCCCTTGGCAGTCACTCTGGACACGGAACGTTGTCACTGCTGGAAGCAGAGGCTGTGTGCAAAAATCTGCTGTTAACATCAGGCAGTGCAGTGACTTAGAAGAGACTGAGCTGGAAAGTAAAATCACTGGCCAGAATTAGTTCTGTCCTAGCTCAAACCAGGATGAGGATTCAGCCTTTTTGATGAAAAACATTTCCTCTCCCCCCTCCCCTTCAGGGACTTTTGTAAAAGAAGCAAACCCCAAAAACATAGAGAAAAAAAGCCCACTCTAACAAAACACTTTCATCAACAACACGAATAAACAAAAATTTGGTCACTTTCAAAAACATCCATACAAAGAAAATGTCACTTAAAATACTGGTTTACTTTTGACAAAATTTTAAGAAGAAGAAAAAAACCAACTCCCTGATCGGTGCTGCCCAAATCTGTAAATATAAGAGGTTGGAAGCCCACAGGAAAACTTCAGAGATAAAGGTCACCTAGACCCCCCAGGAAGGGAATCACATTTCAGGTGGGTATAAGACTTATGGTGCTCTGCAGTCTTCCAAGAACTTAGTAAATGTCTTTCTTGGTCTGCTCCAGAGCTTACACTGTTCTCTGCAGTCTACTCAACATTCCCATCCAATTCTTAAACTCCAAACTTTAATTGCATTTCTGGAGACTGGTAATGAAGGAACCATTTAACTTTATTGGAAAAAAAAAACCCTCTGCAGAGGATGAGAGCCAAATCTCCTTATGGAGACGCCAGGAGCTGTGAACCAGCACCAACTCATACCTGCTAACCTTGTCAGAATGCGTGTGTAAGGACTGGTTTATTTGCTTTCCTTGCAGCCATTTCAAGGACAGCTTTCTGGTCTCCAACACAAAAGCAGAGAAGGAGGAAGCAGCACAGAAAACGCTATGTACCTCAGTTAATGTCATGTGAGTCCCACACAGTTTTGTGGCAAAAGCGAAAGCAGCTGCCTCTGTGACCTTTTCCTGCCACAGTTTCAATCAGAGACTCTCACTTTTCAGGGTAGCTTTGCTGT
>WTSP01003509.1:0-12059 GCA_025331215.1 Actenoides lindsayi
CCACTGTTCTACCACCCTCAATGTAAAGAACTTCTTCCTGATATCCAATCTAAATCTACTCTTCTCTAATTTAAACCTGTTACCCCTCATCCTTTCACTCCAGGCCCTGTAAACAGCCCCTCTCCAGCCTTCCTGTAGCACCCTTCAGGTACTGGAAGGTTGCTAGAAGCTCTCCCTGGAGCCTTCTCTTCTCCAGGCTGAACAACCCCAGCTCCCTCAGCCTGTCCTCGTAGGAGAGGTGGTCCAGCCCCCTGTTCATCTTTGTGGCCTCCTCTGGACCCCCTCCATCAGGTCCATGTCTTTCCTACATTGAGGGCTCCAGAGCTGGATGCAGTACTCACCAGAGTAGAGAAGCAGAATCCCCTCCCTCGATCTGCTGGCCGCACTTCTCTTGATGAAGCCCAGGATACAATTGGCCTTCTGGGCTGCAAGCACACACTGTTGGCTCATGTCCAGCTTCTAACACCCTCAAGTCCTTTTCCACGGAGCTGCTTTCCAGCCCCTTGTCTCCCAGCCTGGCTTGATAGTGAGGGTTGTTCTGACCCAGGTGCAGGACCCAGCACCTAGTCTTGTTGCACCTCATGAGGTTCACCTGGGCCCACCTCTCCAGATTATCCAGGTCCCTCTGGATGACATCCCATCCCTCCAGCCTATCGACAGCACCACTTAGCTTGGTGTCATCTGCGAACTTGCTGATGGTGCACTCGATCCCGCTGTCAATATCGTTGATGAAAATATTAATCTTCATCAGGAACCAGGAATCCTCCATGTCAGGTCCCCTCCTTTCCCTGCCCCTCCATGAGCCAGCACAGAAATTTAGCCAGAATTACAAAAGTCTGAAAGAAATCTCTGGCTGTGCACCTGGTTCTACTTTATTTTGCAGGTGCAGGGATCCAGCTTTACATTGTGTTGCGGGGAAACAACTGCATTGGTGACTCAGTTAAGACATTTGTTTTTTCCGTCTGTTGTGAAATTAAGGTCAAACCCATTATACACTTTTTCTTTTCTTCCTAAACACAGAATAGAAAATTTGAGGGGGAGGTGTCAAGTTAAATGTTCCAATGGGAAATAAAATCTTTATTTATTTATTTTTTATATCAAAAGGTATCTAAATTTAGCACTGAAGCCTGATTTTGAAATGTAACATTGAAACATTTGGTACTGAAAAATGTTCAGAGGTAGCACTTCAGCTTCCAAACAAACAAACAAAAAATCAGTGCAGAATTTGACGGATTGTTTTGTTTGACCTAAATTTTAAATGACAATGGCTAAGCCATTCCTAAAATATCTTGCCCAGTTCTAATTAACACTGAGTGTTATCATCGGTCAGCTGAAATAATTGCAGGCTTGAGCTTTGAGCAAACTGCAAAAGTGAAATAACCACTAATGCAAACAATTTTAAACGGCCTGACAGAAATCTCCTTGCCAGGGTGTCGCGCTTTCATTAATTCTCCATCAGTTTTCACATTCCCAGAGTGAATGAGAAGGCTGCTACAACACTCAAGGACAAGATGGGTTTTTTTAAAAGCCCTTTCAGACCTGATAAAGAAGCACGAAAGGGCACAAGTTCTCAGGCTTTCCCTTGTGTTGTTTTCTTTTTAATATCCTTAGAAGTGCTGCTGGAAGTAGAAACCCGCCAGTGAACAAGGTGAAACTCAAAGGAAGGGCCCAGAGTTTTAACAAACTACTTAAGGCATATGCAGCCCCGTGATAGGTCTTGCAGAAGATAGCACGAGTGGAAAGATCACAGCTTACCTGGGTGAACTGCCTCTGCTGCAGGTACCTGCCTAGGCAAGGTCTCTGCACTGTGCATCCAAAAATGCCTTACTGGTTGGTGCCTGCCTGGGTACCACGGGCGGTTTTACCCAGGGAGGGATGGGAACAGGATGCAGGCTGGGAGAAAGCCCCTGGCTGCAGAGCCTTCCTGGCTCGCAGAGGCAGCAGCGAGGGTTACGTTGCTCTCGCTTCAGCCTTGGTCGTCAGCTGAAAAGTCGTCCCGACAGTGAGTGTTGGTTGCTCTCTGTTCGGGTTTAATCGGCCTTATGTTGCTTTAGTTTAGGTAAATTTAATTAAAGCTCAGCTAAGTTAATCAAACCCCAGCAAGCCATATGCTTGCTTGAAACCAGAGGGGGAACTGACTCCATTGAAGCAGCTGGAAATTTCAGATGTCCAGAAATGTTCAGAGCACCTGTAAAGGCGGCTGAGGGGCTGGTTAACAAACTCATCTAAAGAAAACAGAGGCAATTCCAGGAAGGACACGCTGAGTGGGGCAGCAGGAGAAGGCAGTACCAGTTCCTGAAAGAGATCCCATACTAAATGGGCAGGACAAGCACAGGATGGTCCTGAGGGGCAAGAAGGACATGTTCCTTAATAAAGCAAAGCTCTCCTGTTTCCATCCTATCTCTGAACTAATTAATCTGGACACAGATACACTGTGGTAGCTTCACGGGGCTATTCTTCCTCACAGTACTTTTCACTGGTGTATCTGCTGCTTGCTCCTGGCTTATGTGAGATGAAGTTATTTAGATCAGACCTGTGCCAGTCCCAAAAGTCCCTCTGTGTTTCTGCCAAGCCACTGCCAAGCCCTCCTGCAGTTGCTCAAGAGAAGACAGCAGCAGGAGACCTCCAATCTCTACATCTACTCAGCCTCCTGCTGAGAGGATGATCTTAGATCAAAGACTGATCCTTATCAACAGGACATCTGGGAACAGATAGGCAGTGAACCAGTCCAGCTTTCCTCCAGGGAAGAGCGGTGGGGACGGCTGGGAATGAAAAAGGTGAATCGAATGCAGCCCTGGGAACATTTAAGTTCATTTCTCAAATGCCAGCAAATGCATGAACCCATTCCATCCACATTACAAACTGTTGAGGAGACGTGTGTGCACATGAAGAATATGTTAAGGTGAAATATGCCTGAATTTATATCAGTTTTACTCTCTGCCAACACACCAGGGCAGCTGTTTGGCCAGGCATGTTCCTGTGCAATGCATCATGTGAAGGAAACCCCCAGTGCCCCCTGCCAACCATTCACAAAACACCCGGATTAGTTTTGTTTTTTCAAAGTGTTTCCCTGAATGACCCTTTGGGGAACTTAGCTTTAGGTTTTTGTATTTATTTATAACAGCAATTAAATAGGTGATATCATGTCATAAAGGAGTAGAGCTAATTGTCACCCGCTTGTGTGAGGGTAAATCCTTGTCCTTTATGATTAAAAATTCCATATGACCAGCAGTGATATTTCTCTAGTCTTGACAGTCCTCAGACTAACATGAGGTTTGCAGCATGACAATGAGGTGAGCAGGCACCTCTCACAAGCTCACCTTAAAAAGTCTTTTTAAAACAAAACCCACAAAACATTTTTTTCCCAGCTGCCCAGTTCCCTGGTGGAAGAAAACCCTTTTGCCTTAGACGATCAAAACACTTTTTTTTTTTTTCTTTTTGTAAACTGTAAAAATATAAAAGGAAGCCAGAATTTGGAGTGCAAAGATCAGCCTGCAGACACCGAATGCCTGAAACACTGACCTGAGACCCAGAGAAAATCTGCTTCACACCTTGGTCCTGTTCAAGCTGACAAACCCGACCACTGAGCTTAAAAGTGAAAGAATCAGCGCTCGCACTTGTTTTTGTGGGCGAGAAGGGAAAACAAAGCAATCAACCGTACCGACTGTGCAGTGGCCTTAGGAGCTGGTGCTCCAGCACCTGCTGCCGTGTGAAGAGTCTCCAAGCCTGCACCCATCCTCACCACAGAGCAAGAAACCACCCTGCAGAGATCTCCTGGGCCCGGCTGAGAGCCTGGCTGGGTTTCCTGCCGTCGCTTCATTCGCCGCTGATTGAGAAGGCGGTGGGATGCTCCAGGAGAAGACAGCTCTGCTCGTTTACCAGCCTGGAGGGAGAAGTGGAGATAAACTCTGAAGAAAAGTCTTCAGAAAGGAAGGCAAGATGCTGAAGGGTGGGATATCGAAACAGAGATCTGGTCCTGAAGAGCTTCACGCTGTCTACACGGCACCAGGGGAAACTGTAAGGAGGCTGCAGGGGTATTTCTGTTCTCATTTAACTAGTGGGTTTTATGGTAGCAGGGCTGGCTAAACTTTTTACTGTCGGGAGGTGAGGCTGGTTTTGCACCACTCACACCCTTTGGGAGAAATGCATCTGTGCAAAACAAGTGTGAAACGGCACCGAATCAGAGCTTCCCACTTCCACTGTGGGAGTGTTTTGCATTCACTTTCTGCCCGGACCGTTCATGGCAGATGGGCAAAACGCTGATGTCAGCCTTAATTTTCTTCTTGGGTTCAATAAGTCACCTCCAAATCTGTCTAGATCTCTGCTAGCCTGTTCCCAACAGAGACACGCTGTTTGTCTGGTGTGGATGGCTGTGTGAATAACTGTTTCTGCTCCCCGAAGAACTGACTGAAACCACGTGAGAGCACTATGCTGAAAGAGATAAGAGGATAATTACTTGTGCTAGTATTTGTGAGGCATTTTCATGAGGCAGGAGCACACAGCTGTACTGCAGGAATCCATGTGCCCTGCCACAGGAAACTGGTGTTTGCATCTCGGACAAAGCAGGTGGAGTTTCTGCAGTTAAGATGATTGCACATTCTTTCTAAGCATGAAAAGGAGACAGGTGCGGGACTGAGAAATTCTCTTTGTGTTATTCGGCATGAAAAAGTGTATTTCAAGGAAAGGCATCAGCAAACTTCCCCTCCACCCTCCTGTTCTACAGCTTGGGCACAGAAGTGTGAGCTGTTGGGTGTAGCTATGTGAAGGGGTTGCCTTTCCTTCAGAAGAAAACTGGAAGACGTATTTCATCATAGAATCATTTAGGTTGGAAAAAAACTTTAAGATCATTGAGTTTTTCTATATTTTCTGGAGTGACAAAGCCCCCAGTAAATGGAAACAAAGAGACATTTTTCCCTGGAGATATATAGGTACATCCCAGCAAAGGGAAACAATAAGAATAGGGATTCTTGTGAAAGCTGGACAAGACAGTGTAGGACTTTGTAGTTTTATGCTTTGCTTATACTGCAAACTACTTTTCTAAATACCTGTTCCTGCTTAATAGCCAAGATCTCCTTTGCCCATCTGAGATACTTGAGTCTCTTGGGGTTCAACCTCGATGGTTTTCCATGTGTCAGCTGGAGAGGATGATCAAGTGCAGGATGGCAAATCCTTGACAAGAAACATCACCAGAAGCATCCTGAAACAGGCAGGGAAAGCTTTGTCAGGAGCAGCCACACTTGCTTTTTTGAAGCCACCACCCTTCGTGTGCACGACAACTGCCTGCACAGAGCAGCCACACCAGCAGCTTTGGTTTTGGTTGCTGGGACTGCAGAGAGGTTACCACCAACTGTACTTTGCGGAGTGACTTTGAAGATGTTTTTACAAAGAAGAAAAAAAAAAAAAAAGACAAACCAGCTTCACTAGGAACAGGCACAGTGAGATGTGACACTGTGGGAGGCCAAGCCAAACCCAGCAGAGAGGGCAGCACCAACATCACATGGCTCTCACTGAGACTGGGCTGGTCCCATCGCTGTGCGGCTAAGGGCGATACCAGCAAAAACCTTGGCCTTGTTCTCCAGGCTGGGAGTGGCTCTGGCCTCGGCACCTTCTTCCCAGGCTCTGCAGAGACCAGCAAACAGCAGAGCTTGCAGAAGATGGGGAAGCAGAAATGATGAGAATATGGGAAGAAAATGCAGGTAGGGCTGACTGGTGAAAGCCAGCAACACTGGACTTTACAGCTGATGGAGAGGGCAAGAAGGGGAACAGCCATAAAAAGTTTAGCCAAAGGTCAGATTAATGAAGCTGAATGTCGGGCTGGGAGCTTTATTCCAGCACAACCCCAGTTCCCTTTCAGAGGGAAACCGGGCTACTACCATGGAGGTACTGTAGTAACTTAACTGGTGACTTTGGAGCTGTAGATCAAGAAAGGAGCATCTCACCCTTAGGTTGGTCTACCAGCATGTGCAGGAGGGCGTCTCCAGGACAGTCTGGCACAGATGATGGAAGAAGCTGTTACTCTTGCAGAGATGTAGATGAAGGAGCAGGTAGGGGGTGAAACCAAGAGAACTACAGATTTGATTTTGCTTCTGCTGTTGGTGGTGTAAATCAGGGGCAGGTCCATAGTGCAAGAGCAGCAGCAGATCAACAAGCTCTGAATCATGGTGGAGATGTCAAAAACAATTATAAAAATTTCAAGAACTTCATAAAAAGTTTTGAGACTTATTAGGATGAGCTTTTTTTAATTTGTATCCTGCTACATGGTACCACCTGGATCATCACAGGCAGCGGTTGACAGGGATGCTCACTGAAGCAGCAAATGCCCAAGCTGGTCACTGCCAGATCTGGTTGCAAACCACCAAAGTCAGCAGAAGACCAAAGCAACCTTGTTGCTGCCTACAAATGGCATCCCAACTGATACTTCACTGCCCGCAGCCTCTGGGCATCTTGGATCAAACCTTCCTTAGCGGATGTTTGCGAAGTGGGGCATGACCGCTCAAATTAAGAGAGTTCTGAGTCAAGTGAACAGCGGGTGCATCTTGTAACGGAAAGGATATTTCTCTAATTGAGAGAGTTTCCTGGCTCTGACGTAACTGGGAGAATTATTTCTCAACGTGTCAGCTTTACTGTCAAGCCACAGCCACATGCTCACTGTGAAGGGTCAAACTTGTTATGCCATAAGCGTGACAGTTATTTATAGCTGGGGTTGACACAGCTGCCACTCCCAGCTTACCTGAGACCTTCCCAATTTGAGGGTGTCCCTGCATCCCCCATTGGGGGATGGAGTGGCAGAGGGGCTCAAACTTGGTCCCTCGTTCAGACTGTGGTAAATTAGTTATTTCCATGCCAGCCACCTAAAGCCAAAATGACTACCTCAGCCTTTCATCTCTATTTGCTGTGGTTAAAGGTAGACAGGGGTAGTGGGAAATGATGAAGAGATGCGATTTGCATGTTTACCTGAGCAGTAGAATCTTCTAGAGTTTGCAAAACGAGTCCGGATATTGCTCAATTACAAAATTTCTATTGCTTTCTACTTCCAGTCAGGCTAAAAATAAAATAAAACCTTGTGCCAGGCTCATTTCTGCTGCAACCATGCTCATCTCACAGAGTTAAATAGAGGCGAGCATGGGCCCTTACCATGTTGTTTTTCAGCATCACAACTTCCAGTCACAGCCAGAACAGGGAAACGGAAGCCAGTGGTGAGCCAGCCGGCCTCAGCACCGCTCCTCTGTGCTCCTCACCAGCAGGTCTCAGCATCCCCACCACTCGCCCCATCTCCTCCTGCTTCAGCCAAGGTGTTGGCAAGGCAACTATCAGCAACGTCTGGTTGAAAGACCTGAAGCGAGACCCAGTTCAGTCCCACTCCTGTAAGGTCCAGCTTTGTGTTTAGGTCAGGGGTTGAATGCAGCTTAAGGAGGTTTGAAGCTGGTTGGTTTTGCAGGGTTCTGTCCTACAGCCTTGCCAATCCTTGTCTTCTATGAAATTGTATTGTTTTGGTTTTGTTTGTTGGAGATGGGCCTGGAAGGCCCATGCGGCATGTGCTGACGGTCCCACGTGGCAGTGGTGTTTGTTACAGAAGACACAAAGGACCCTTGAGTGTCTCCTGTAGAGTTTCTGTTGTGCTGAGGGCTGGCTGCAGCACTGATGTAAGTGGAGAAGGGAACACGTGCCAGCTTGGAGGTTTTAGAAACCAGCGAGTCAAGTATCTTTGAGAAACTGCTTGGGTATGGTCATGAGCCAGAACATGGCTCTTCATCTGGAACACTCCATGAACTTCTTCCTTACCCCCATGCTGTTTCCCCATCCTTCAAGGATGTCTCCATATATCTAAGGGATGTCAGCATGCTACACTCAAATGCACTCATTCATACACATGGAAACTTTAAGTTACTTTGAAACAGACCTTTTGGAGCCCTCGTGCTCTTGCTGCATGCAGTAGAAGATGCTCCCATGAAGAAGAATCCACTCCACTCCAGCACTGTTTGACATTCACAGCACATCTCCACAGCTGCCACCACCACCCTCACAGAAACCTCTCTGAGCACAGCAAAAAAGAAACCTCTACCAGCAACCCTGGCCTGTTTTGGCCTGTTTTAGACCCAAGTGGAGAGGGTTTGGGTCTCCCTTTCCCAGATGCCCTATATCAGCACAGCTCTGCCCAGTGCCAGCTGGTGGGGCAGCTCACGCAGTCACCTATGGACCAGTCTGTGCTGTCGCAGGCTGCTTGATGAGCCCTTCCCAGGGCCAAGGACAAATGTCTAATGTGACCTGGTCCAGCAAAAGAAATTGGCTGTTCACAGTTCCTAACCCAGTGGCAACTTACTGCTGTAAACCTTCAATAACTGTAACTTAAATCATACCAGGTTTCATGGAGCACCTTCCTCTCTTCTGCTTTTAAAGCAAGGGGAAACCACCAATATTCTGGTAATGAGGCTCAGAGCTTCAGCCAAGAGGTTTAATGGTTTGTCTGGTCCCAGAAATAAGAGCCACCAGACTGGGCGTACCCTACTTTCTCTTTTGGCCGTGGACTTGCTTTTAAATTTAGACCAAACAAGGGTGATGTGCCTAAACAGGATTGGACTTTCACTCTCTAATGAGCATTTTGCTGAGTGGTTATTGCTCTGCACTGTGTGACAGGAGAGTGAGAACTGAGTCAATTAAGTGCCAAGCCAATTCCTAACAAATCAACAGGAACAAGCCTACGTGGGCTGTCTTGTCAGCACGCTGGAAGGAGATAAGGCTCAGCTCCCGCTGCAGAGATTACATGACAATTGATAATTTTAAACCCTTGCCATGTCTAGCAGCAGTAATTATATTTTACACCTCGGATGAATGGAAATGATTCTCCAGTATCTCTGCCGGGGTGGATACGGAGCTGCACGTTCCCCTGGGGCAGGATGTGCAGGTCACCAGTAGAGAAAATATGGGATGAGGTCAGAATGACGTGCAAATGTGGACGTTCCAGCAACTTTTACTTATTTTCTAACCTGTACTGAGCTGAGGAGGGGAAAAATAAAATAAATAATAGAAGTCAATCATTTGAAACAAGGGGCTGGCAAGTTTCCAAAATCAAAGCAGCTCCTGTCAGGCTCCTGCCTCTGCTTTACTGAGAGCGTTGTTCTGCTGCTGGGATGATTTTGCAGCCCTTTAGGAGGTACCTCCACCAGGCAGCTGGCAGCAGGGCAAGTCCCCATCCATCCCACTGTGCTGCTGCTTTCGGCGGTGGTGCCAACGCTGCTTTGAGACAACAGCAGAGAGTTTGTGCCAGGCCCAGAATTTCTTGCATTTAGTTGCATACCCACTTCCCAGCAGCTGTCTCTGTCCATATGCACTTTACAGGTGGCACCAGGGACATCAGTGCAAGCACACTTAATTTGGGCATCCAAAACAATAGCACCAGGTCCTTGGGAGAGTCACATAATTGGATCGTTTCCGCATCTGACACCTCTGACTTGTTTACCACAAATGACTTCAGCAGCCACACACTAAATCATTTCAGAAAACACATGGAAATATTAAGCAACCAAAAAAATTCCGCCCTATCTTTCCACTCAGTCAGATATACATATATAAACATATTTTTTTGGCTGGGGAAAAAAAAAAAAGAAAAAAGCAAAGAACAGGGAGTTGAAAGGTCATTATGTCATTTGTACCCTTGCGGTCCGGGTAAAAGTCCCCCATCCCTTCTTCAGCACTCTCGCTTGCGAGTTCACAGAGAGCAGGTACAGGGGCCGAAGCTTCATCAGGAAATAATAAATTAAGTAGAAGGGAAATTCAACAAACAATGCAAGATCGTTCTGAGGTTAGGTTGGTCACCGAGCCTCGGGCGATGAACTTCCCAGCACTTCGCGCCATTGTGACCTTCAAGATAACCACACGAGAACAGGCTTTTCAGCACTCTGAATCCTGAAATGACTGACTGCTTACTCAGGCAGCATCTTCCTGGGCCAATTACTCACTTTGTCGGTCCTGCTGGTTTCTTTGCTTTCTCATTCTCTCTGCAGCATGACACTGGAAGGCACCGCTGGGTCAGGTCCTGCTGTATCTTCATCACCATCGTGCTGCTCTCGGCTCAAAGGGCACGTTAGTCACTTGGGTGCAGAAAGGATGAAGCCCAAGGCTCTGCAGGACAGTTTTGTGCATCCTGACCTGTGTTTGCACACACAGGGGATTTCTGTAAAGATGCTTTGTTTTCCTGGCTCTCCTCAGCAACTCTTGACATTGGTCCTTTCCCAGAAATCTACCTGATCAGAGAAATACCCCCAGGCCTTGAAGAAATTGCTAATAAATTTATCTCTTCTACACCTCTGTAAAGTGTGAATATCTCTGACATGGAAAAGGAAGGTCAGGGCTTAGTGGCAGGGGGGTGAGGTCAAAGGGCAGAAATGAACCTTTTACCAGACATGCCACCCAGCCCGTCCTTGGCATTGACCCAAAACTGCTTCATGGATCTCATCTGGGACCCACCAGGACACTTGATGCAGCCTGAAGTGAGCTCTCAGCTGTTGGGCACATCTGGATTTTGACACCAATGTTGCTCCTATGCCACTGGGAGCTCCAGAGCTTCAGGGCATAAGTATCTCCTGCCCAACAAGGAAGTCTCCTGCCCCTGGGCTCCCTCACTGTGGAAGGCCCTGGTGCTGTCCCTTGCTCTGCCACATTCAATGTTCTCCTGGCCCATTCCTCCATCCCTCCCCTTCTCCTGACACCTCCCTTCCACATGGCCACTGTTCAGCCCAGGGAAGCTGAACATCAGGCACCTTTGTTCCAGGAAGGTGAGCAATAGTTTCCGAACAACCAACTGTGATGGTTTCATTAAATGATTCTTACCCCTTCAAAAAATGGCAGGCCTGAACATTTTCTTTGGGTTCCTGTTTTCCCTCCTGTCCCTGCTCTGTCGTGACTGAGCCTCCTGCTGGAAGGGTTTCAAAAAGGTTGAAAAGCATTTCTGATGATGCATCCAAAAAATTGTGTTCCCAGAGGTGCCCCCCAGTAACCTCTTGGCAACATTATGTACAAACCCGTAATTAATTTATGCTGCACTTGAGCCAGCATTGCAGTGGGAGTCCTGCAGCCCTCAGCTTTCTCCTCACTCCACGTTTAACCTCTTAAAGGAACTGTTTGAATTCAGTGCTGAGCCCAACAGAGATGTCCTGCCTCCCAAAACAGCATCTCTGGGGTAATGTGTCCCCTGAAGAGCTCTGCAGACCCCTCTCCACCACCCTCCCTGCTCTCCTCCCTACAGGGCTGTCTGGAGGAAGCTCCTGCCCCGGATGTGGGCAGGGAGGTCAGCTCATCCTCCCATAGCATAGTGAAATACCCATTTCCTAATAGGCTTTTCAGCTCCATCCCTAGACCATGTTGTCACGTTGCTGGCACTAATGTCACAGACAAACCCCGTCAGCTTGCACCAAACAGATTAAATCTGCCTTTAACCTCAGCTTTTCTTGAGCATCTCATAGCCAAGGCTGTGGGGAGGGACCTGCACAAAATCTGCCCCTTCAAACTCAGCAGCAGGCACAGAAACCTTGTGCTCCCTTCCCTCTTTTGCAGTAAAACAGGTTTGGAAGTCGAAAGGGCTGGTGGGGATGATCTAGGCAGTTCACCTCACCAGCCACAAGATTTTCCTAGTTTTTCCTGAGATTTGGAACCCCAAGAAAAGTTGATATATTTTTGTTTGGCTCTCTGAGCTGGCTCACATTCACTAATCAACCTCCTGCTTTCACATGAGCCAGAGGTGTCTGAATGTTTGCACATGAGATACCTGAAAGGTTGATACCAAAACCACTACTAATCTCAGCTGTGAGATGTAAATGACGCCGTGTGTTTGTTCCTTGGTAAGGGCAACTTGATCCATCAGCAGATTAACAATGCTCATAAATTACTTTCCTGTTTATTACAATTAGATATTGGTGTGAAAGTGGCTTGCCTAACATGCCAAGACTATTCATCTGGTATGAATGATAGGTTGATTCAGGTTAGACAATAGGAAGAATTTCTTCCCCATGAGGGTGGTGAGACACTGGCACAGGTTGCCCAGAGAGGTGGTGGAAGCCCCATCC
>WTSP01003509.1:14207-24496 GCA_025331215.1 Actenoides lindsayi
CCTGCCCATGGCAGGGGGGTTGGAACTGGATGATCTTTAAGGTCCCTTCCAACCCTGACAATTCCATGATTCTATGAACTGGAGTAGAGCTCTTCAACCTGATTTTTAACCTTTAGCTGTGTTAAGCAGTCTGTTTGGAAGTGCTGGTCTTTCTCCTCACCCCTGTTCTCAGTCACAAAATAAATACCACCAGCACCACCAGGCAGCCCTTGTGCTAAAATTTGGAGCTAACATTCTGGTCTGGAGGCAAAACTCTGCTCTGAAATGCATCCTGGCAGATACACGTCTGGCCACTTGGTGTTTTTCAGTGGTATTCATAAGGTGACTTGCAAAGTTTCAATAGGATCCCCTGGCAGCCCGTACTGGTGACGTATCGTGTGACATCTTTGCCCAAAGTTGACTCACTTTTCTCACGTGGCACCAACAGTACTTGTCATTGCCCTGAACCCCTCCCACATCCTGTCTTTTCCCGAAGAGGCTGTTTTTCTCCAGCTCCTCTGGGTGAGCACTACAGACATGTGCAGAGAAGGGCTGTTTCCTGACAGTGAAGCCTCATCCGCACCATCTCACAGCGGCCCTGGCCTCCATGTGCATCATCAAGGCTCAGCGTGCCAACGACAAAGCTAATAAGAGTCATCTCCTGGGCTAAACATACAGGGATACATCCATCACCCACTTCCTACAGATAAGGAGCAGAAACCCAGATAAACGTGGCGTGGGCTGGCAGTCCCGCGTGCAGCACCCGCTGCTGCACATGTGCCTTGCTGGGTTTGAGGAGCTGCCCCACAGCGACTTCTACTGCTTTAAAAACATCTGGGTGACTCACTGGGCTCATCCCTGAGCGTTATGCCCAGTGACGTTTCACCACGCCCCGGAGGCACATTTTTTTTTCCAGTCATCCCTAGGGGCCAAGGTCAAATGTTGAAAAGGATGCTTTTGCCCTCGACGTGCTGAAAGACGGGTGCCTCGTCTCTGATGCAAGGCGTGCAGCCTGCTCACACGAGTAGGTCTGGAACCGTTCCCTGCTCCCATGGCACTCGTTTTGCCTTCATCTCCCTCCCCTGGCTGCGTCGTTAAACTGGGATTTCTACTAAAGCACAGGGGATATATGAAACCTGGCTTGTTTGCTTTTCAACTTAATAAATAAACCTCATTTCCCAGACTGCTGTTTTGATTAGTCAAATAGAAGCTGCTGTTTGAACAGTAGGTTGCTTATCTGAAAACGTAAAGCTCTTGAATAAACTATTCCAGGGTTGTGAGCTCAGATCCGGGCTATTTTTAAGTTTCTCTTTTATTTAATGCAGCTAAATTTCCACGCTAGGCCAGGAACTTAGT
This sequence comes from Actenoides lindsayi, assembly GCA_025331215.1. Classification (NCBI taxonomy): domain Eukaryota; kingdom Metazoa; phylum Chordata; class Aves; order Coraciiformes; family Alcedinidae; genus Actenoides; species Actenoides lindsayi. The sequence continues at coordinate 15,543 of WTSP01003509.1, forward strand.
GCTGGATCCAGGATATAAATAGAAACGAGTCTAGCAGGCTGCAAAAACAAGCCAGTTTGAGAAGCCTGGTTCTAGCTCTCTGCCTACAGCCCGCGCTCTTGGCACTTGGACAAGCAGCCGGTAAGGAGGAAGGACCCGCGCGTCACGGCTAACGTGACCATCCGCACGCTCTGCCGCTCGGCTTTCCTCACCCTGTGAAAACCAGCTATGATGAGGTCACGTCTTGGTAAGGAAAAAATGTCTTACTTGGTCCAAAAAGAGGCTTGGAAACTCCCTCTCCCTAGTAGCGTGGCCCCCTCTTTGGGAAGAAAAAGCCCATGCCTACACCAGTGTCTGCTCCGTTTCTGCTGCAAGCTTCTTTGGTTTCCCAGTATCCCAGTGGGAGGGACTGGGCACCTCTGGGTGCTAAAATTCCCCGCCGCCCCCAGGCCAGGGATACACAGAAAAAAGGATGGCAGGAGAAAATCAAATCCAATGCCAAGCCTAGGGAAGAAAATACTATATGAGTGTGGGGCCAACGGCTACAAGAGAATCGCTGAATTTCGTCAGCTTCCCAAAAGGCCCGGCTCTTTCAGCAAGAGCGGCTGCTCAGAGGATTTGTTTCCCTTTTCCTAAATTAGAGTAAACAAGGATGCTGCCAGCTGGCAACCAGGGAAAAGCCTCCACAAGGGTACATCCACGCAGCAGCATCCTCCAAAAGAATCTGCTTTCTAGAACGCATCATAGGAAACCACCACGTCATGCGTGCTCTGGTCATGTGTCCCCAGCAGCTGCCTGCACATCTGCACCAGCCCTCGCCTGTGCTTCCCCAGAGCTCTCACCTGCCCCACAAAGATGCTTTCAGGGGGGTTTGTATCAACAGCCATCAAGTGCTCCTGAGTCACCTCCTCCCACTACACCCGGCTTCAGAGGTCCAGGGGATGAAAGCAGCTCTGCTCCCTGCAGAAGGCACACAGCATCCATCGCTGGGTTGGTTTTACTCCTTCTAGAACAAATGATTTGTGCTTCAAACGGACCAGCCTCTCCCTGCTCCCTCTTTGAACTGGCATCACCCAGCCCAGTCACAATTAGTTTTTGGGAAGGGGTCACACAAAGTAGCAGTTAAAAAAGGGGGTCACTGCCTTAGGTGCTTTGTGGGTGGGATGAAGGTGGGAGGGGGAAAGGCAGTAAACCAAAGCAAAATAAACAAATGGAGATGAAGAAATTGTAGCGGTGTCCCTGCAATCACCACGGGCAGAATCCCAAAGCCTCCAGCTCCCACACAGCCCCAGAACATGGGCAGGGCTCTGAGATCAACTGGCTCCCAGTCACGGATGAAGCTGGATGGAGCCCAACATCCCCAAAGCCCTGCAGCCACAGGACTCTGCTCTCCCTGACACCAGTGGCTTCGGATCAGTGGAGGGAAACCACACAGAGGAGTTTTCTCTACCTTTCAAGCAAGTTGCTGTAGCTTCTTTGCCACAGTAATTTGTAATACAGATTTTCAATACTATCTAGGAATGAATTCAACTTGGACTCTAGTGCCAATGGATGTGATACAGCAGAGCTGCTGGAATGGATTTATCTACAGAGCTTTTTATCAACAGAAATATGGATGAATGCAAATTCATAAAACCCCTTTATCTAGCAGCCCATCATAGGAAATGAATTCTAAAGCATCCTCCAGGAAACTACAGTGTTGGCAAAATTCAATCAGAACAACATTTAATCTCCTTGGTACATTGTCTTTTTTTTTTTTTTTTATCATCCCATTTCTCAAATTTATTTTTTTTTGTTGAGTTCTTACAAAAGTAGAATAAGAACAACAATACTGTAAGGTGACCAAAGGAAAATATGAGCTAGCTGGGGATATTTCTATGAACAACTATAGTAATGGGCTTGAACATGCAGTGAAAGCAGATGAGACCGTAATTCTTGATAGGTATGTATTTAATAATCCAAAGTCTAGGAGGAGATGATTAATTACCTTTGGAGGAAATTATTTATTAAGATTTATACCAAGGAGGAAATAACATTTTCCTGGAATCAATGCATATTCACCAGTATGTAGAAAAAAAAAAAAATTTAAAAAATTAATAATTTGTTTTGAGACCTCTTTTCTTGACAAATCCTCTAAGAGCCCAAAGCACATCAGACATTTGACTCTCTGCTGTGCCCTCTCCTGTCTGAGTCCTGCCCAGCCCCTTGTCTCTTGCACCCAGGGAGGTGGTTCCAGGGCAGCACCTCAGAACCTCTGAGACCCGGGTGCACGGGATCCCACTTGGCCACAGATGAAGACCCACAGTGGGGTCTGAGCCATAGGGCAGTGCGAGGCCACGAGCCCTGGGAGTGAGCTGCCCAGGGTGAGAGCTGTGACGTGCTGTGGTTTTTTATCCCATCAGCTTCCTCCAGCCTCTGTCACGGGAGGTGCTTCACCCCAACAAAATAAAGCACAGTCCCTGCCCAGAAAAATGCCTTAGCTAATCAGACGTGAAGGGAATGGAGAAATGAAGTTGCTTGCGTGAGAGCACAGTGAGAGCAGAGCCAGGAGCAGAGCTGGTATCTCCTGCCCTACCCCAGGCACCCAACTGTTGTGCTTCTTTAGGAAACCACCCACACCATTTGTCACATCCTCCATGGTGAAGGAGGAGAGCAAGGACTAAAAGGGAGGGTGGGCTCTGCAGGGGTGCACGACGGACTCAGGTTACCTGCAGAGTATCACCAGAATGTGCTGGGTGGCACATTGGTTTGGGTATTTCTTTACCCCAGGAGACATCATCTTGCCCTTACAGGCGTGACTCCTGAAGATCTTTTATCCCTGAATTCCCTCATTCCTATCAAGGAAACCTGGTTCTGGAGAAATTATCCTTGATGTGGAAATGAGCCAGCAGAGATGAAAGGCTGGAAGAAGCACTCTGCTTGGGAGACTGAATGTGCAGGCAGCAAGAGAAGTTATCCCATGATGATACAGCACAGACCTGGGACACACCAAGTGCAGCCCAGCCTCAAACAGGACAACACATGCACATCTCACAGCACAGATCTCAGTCTTTTCTCTCATCTCGCCACAGTTAACTCCAGTGGTGGGATTTCAGCTGCCTCTGTTAGACCACTGGCTGGATTGGACCTATGGAGACAGTGTCTGCTGTGCAGTGTGGGAGTCTGCTTGGTTTCTTCTCCTTACCCTTCAACAGTTATTAATGTGTTTTTCCCAGGAACACTTTACTCAGGGACACAGGGGTTATATTTCAGGATCAGGCAGAAATTCCCATCTCTATCACCCCAGCCCAGAAACCTCTGCAGAGATAGGACAGGCACCAGCAACTGCTGTTACCTGCAAAGGAACTTTTCCTTCTGTGCAACAGGGAGAGCAGGAGCAGGCTCAAGCTGGCTCGTGCACCAGCAGCTTTGACTCAGCAGCTGCTCCTCAGTGAGCTGCAGCAGCAGCACCATGTTCCCTGTACTCACAGCCAAGAGTGACCAATGTGTGCCTCAGGGTCTCACCTAAAATCAGTTCCCTGCCCTGGCTCTGATAAGCCGAGCCTGACTTTTGCACAGCCCAACTTGTCTCACGTAGCAACAGGAGGTCCTCTTTTCTCTCACTGGGGTCAATCTCACACCACAAAGCCTCAGCCGAGACAAGTACCTCAAACCCTTTTGATCATCCCTTTTGCAAGACCCATCGTCACCTCCACGTGCCTCTTGGAGCACGAGAGGCAAGCGACTGCACACACAGCACAGAGCGGCCAAATATCAGGTCTCATCTCCACGGGCACACTTGGCATCATCAGTGTTTAGCTAGGGTCTGCCCAAAATCTCTGCAAAACCTCCACGTTGTGACTCTTTTGGTGAATTTTCAGCACTTCCCGATTCCATCAGGCAGAACATCTGACTAGAAGAAGCTTTTCTGTAGTCAGCCTTTTGGTTTCAGGCACTGTGGGATCCCCAGTGATGGGGACAAAGGGGCTGAGGGTGCTCCTGTGCCCTAGGTCCCCTCTGTGGTACCAAGTGCTGAACATATACCTGGGTGGGAGCAGCTTCTGCCCCACCACTTTGCTCATAGACCCCCCTCTTACTGCCACATCCCTGTGCAAAAAGGGATGCTGATGTAGCCAACCTAATTTAGAATGTGGTTTAACCCACCTAACCACCCTATGCTAAGGCTAATAAGTCACCTGAAAGCAGCTTGCCTTAGAGGGGACAGTTAGGCTTTCATCTGGGCTTTTCAAAGCCTCACAACCCACAATGTGAGTCCCACTGGAAGTCTGTTAGATGGTTCTGAAAATCCCACTCTCCGTCTGCTCTGAGATTTCAGTATTGCAGAAGCTTTGGCTGACTTGGCTCTTTGTAAAGACACCAATTTCACCCTCTAATAGTCACAGAAAACTTGATTTCAGCCCCACTCACAGTGCTGTAAATCCAGGCTAACTGTATTAAAGTGAAAGGAGCTGACGCTGGAGACTCAAAACTACTATGAGTAAAAGTCACATCAGGTCTATGCAGTCAACAGCCTGGCCCACAGCCACCCTGCACTGATTTGTAAAGCAGCCCAGAGAAATTCCTCTATAAATGTTCCATCAGTATTAACAGCTCAATCCCTGGCCTGCTCTAAAAACCTCACCTCGGTCTAAGTTAGTAGCAACTATTCTTATTTAATTTGCTCCCCAAACTGACAGAGCACACCATCAGTAGTCACAAGCTGGTGTAGTTCCCTTGAAGTCAATCACATTTATTACTGCCACTGGCAGGGGTGTAGTTAGTACCCTGGCCAAGGACCAAGTTTTTGCACAATCCTCTTTCAAGGTACCGGACAAAATCTGATCAGAAAACACTAAAGACCTCAGTGCTACGACTTCTCCTTCAATATTTCATCTAAACTTCACCTAGTGGAAAATTTCCCATGAGTACGAGGCCTACTGGGTTATTTTCTCCTTCAGAAAATGACTTCTGAGGCTTTCTAGTATTCTCCCACCAGGAGAAAGAGTCCTAAGTAAAACACACCCTGAAGCTGATGCATTGGTCCTTGTGTTATGCCCAGCACATGACGTATGCTGGGCGATACCTACCTAACGATGCAGCTTATTAAGAGGAAGAGATTGACCCTTTTTTTTCCTGAGCTAAAAGCAGCAACTGAGCCAACAAGTCAAGCAAAACCCAGGTGCATCTTGCACCTAATAAATTCCTTGGCACAGATGTCCCCATGGCTCCTTGGGACAGTGAAGCAGGCTCAGCAAGGTGCAGTTCTACCTGCACCCGTTAAACTTTCCCTGGTCCCTGACTAACCACATCCAAATTTGACTCATATCCAAAGCAATGGTTTCGCTCAGTTGGGAAGGAGGAATTAAACATTGTTTCATGTAAATAACAACTGGTTATTTAAACATGACAGCTTGACCTAGAGGGAATTCCTTGCCTCAGGATTTCCTGTTTGCAGCCCAGAGGATCCTCGTCTCCTGTCTCACCTGCCCTGTGCCCAACCACCAGACTGCATGGCTTCTGACATATAAAACCCCCTGGGAGCTTCGAAGGCACAAAGGAGCTATCATTGATGGCTCCTGATGCAGCTTTCTCATTGTTTCAGCCTGAAAAAAAAAAAAAAGTAAAAATCTGTGGTCCGACCACATAACACCCCACAGGGCTGCCAGACGAGACACTTCCCTTTCTGCCTGTCTGCTGGAGTCTCTCTCTTGTTACTGGAAGCTCTGCTGTGCCCTGTGATCCATGGTTTCTCCTTGGAAATGCATCTGGGATCACAAAAGTCAGAAGAAGCAATGGTGAGCCAAACCTCCTTCGCTCATTTGGCTCCCCTGCTGCATCGTAGGAGGATTTAACCACAGACACAATTGTTTTGTAATCAAAATTGCATCACATGAGACCCACTGCAAACATAGTGGTGATAGCCGGGGGTTGTGGATAAATATTTCATGCTTGAATATTTAAGGATCCCGACAGTACTTTTGGCTTCAGTCACTGATGTAGCGATGCTCACGCCGAGTGAAAAACACGACCACAGCTTGCAGAGGGAAGGCAGATTTACGCTTCTAAACCATTTCAGATCATGGGAACAGTCAGTTTTAGTTTTAGTTCATAACGTGAACTGACTGAAAACCTGAAACTGGAAAGTAATCAAAGAGGAACAGAAGAGTGGGCCGCTCATAAAAGAAAAATAAAGGCAAAACAACAAACCCTCTCCATGCAGAGAAATAGAAAGTGTTATGAAGAACCAGCATAGCTGCAACGAGAAGTCTTGCAGAAAACCAGACGGAGCAATACAACGTCTAGAAAAAGAGACCATCTAAAAGTGGAACAAGTGTTTAGTGATAAACACAAACACTGAGACGCAAACTGAGATGTAGAGAGAAAGGATTAAGAGAAACACAAAAATAACAAGGTTTTCTGCATTCATCTGAACTAACTGGAGAAGAAAAGGAAACACCAAGAGCTGAATGGAAAGCTACAGCATTAGACACCCTGATTGTTTCAGTCCTCAGAGAAGAAATCCAAGCTTAATTCCCACCAGCTGCCCAGCAATGGAATCAATGTTGAATCAAATGTATCAGGAATCCAGCACTAACCAAAGACCGTACACATTTCTTAAAAATCCATCAAATATTTGGTAGTAATGAATACTCTGATATTTAAGGGATGAAAGGCTCTGAAGCACTAACAGCCATCCCAAAAACTCCTTGAAGACAGTGGTGACCTGGGAGCCAGAGGAAGGGGAGAGACGAGCTGGTTGCCCAGCAAGGCAGAGTCAAGTGGAGTGTGGATGGTCAGGAAGATGCAACATCAAAAGGCTGAACAGTCTCTACGTGGGCCCTCTGAGGACACTGCAATGGCAAGAGGCAACCAAATAACATTTCTCAAGAACAAACTTGGTGACATAACAGCTTTTTTGATGGGTATCTCGCTGTGTGGAGGAGAAGGAAGCAGATATACCCACTTTCAGCAGGGCTTTGAGCCCTGTTTTACATGGTTGCCTTCTGTGTGTGGGTTTTTAAGGCTGCCCTACATGACAGCAGCCTGCTAAAGAAAATGAACATGAGTCCTTGCAGGTCTGACTTGTACCTTCACTCATTTATGGGCACCCAGAGAAGATGCAGGGGACAGTGATCTTTATCTGGTGCTCTGTGGGCAAATTGCTTCAAAACATCGTTCCTTCAGAGGTTGCCAGTAACTGCTAGAAATGCCCAGCCAAGAATGGTAAGTGCAGCAAGGCCAGGCCAGGCGATGGCTCCCGTGCCATAAAAATGATTAGCAGACAGCAGGAGACAAAACACACCCCGAGGGATCTCCTCTGTTGTCTCTGCTGCCGGAATCTGCTCAGGGTGCCTGGGGATGAGCTAAGCCAGGCTGGCATCACTGCCACCTGTCTGCCCTTACTCCACAGGGCACAAACCAATCCACCGTATCTCCCTGGGGCTTCTACAAGGTCCTCATCCTCCTGAAACCCTCCTCATGATGGCTGGGCACTTTCTGTGTCATGGTTATTGATTTCTGAGTTGCATTGGTAGCCCCCTTCACCTTGCCAAGGGCTGGGAAAGGCACAGGTGAATGGTTTTGGGGTGTTTTGCCATGAAAGGCTTGCAGACACTTTAATCTCTCCTCAGACTTGCAAATGCAAGGACCAATTATTCAGAAATATGCTTTTTCAATGACTTCATCCAGGCTGGAGGGGAAGGGCTGGGCTGGTGGCACAGACCCACCAGCAGAAATGAGCACCATACCACAGCAAAGAGGTCACCAAGGTGACAAGAACCAGTCCTCCTTGAGGAACATTTGATTCAACAGGAATTCCCCACCATCGATGCCAAGAACAAAGCATCTGGGGAAAAACAGAGCCAACTTTGGCTCCAAAAGAGCTTCTCCCTGTCTCGTTATGCACAGTCAGCTATAATTGCCATCGCAAGAGTATCACCGGCTCCTGCACTCCAAGACCCCTCTGTACCTGCATGCCCAACCCTCTGGAGTAAAGCCTTGTTTGGACTTTCTGACATTTTACTTATGCCTTGACTCCTGACGCCAGTGAGGTTTCCCAACACAACCCGTCAGGCTGCCTGTGGGTGTTTTTCAGCACTTAAGTAAACAGCAGCAAGCACCGTGTTTACAGAAGCACATTTTGCTTCCTTGCTGGCCCACGCTGGGAGCTGTGCCCACGATGCTCAGCCAGTTTGCAGTGACCCAGCCCCCTGGGTGCTAAAGGTCACCCTTCCTTTCTTCTGACCTGGACCAGACCCCTAAAGCCTTCTTGCCCAGCTTGTTTCCTCCTAAGCAAGCAGGCATTCATAGAAAGGTGAGGCTGTGGAGCTAAGCTGAAGTACTGGAAGAAAGGCAGGTGTAGGAATGCTGAGGGTAAAATCCACCAATAAAACTGGGGAAAATGTGCACTTAGCTGTGGTCACATCCCTCCTTCTGCCAACTCTAGTTTCATTCACACTAAAGGTATCTTCAGGTCTATCTGCAGAACCCAGAGGTCACAGAGGTGGCTGCAGCAGACATGCTCTGAAACAGTCAGAATGATGGCTGGAGATGAAGTCCCTCATTAACTTCACAAGTCAATGTTCTGTGGTCATGGACAGTATCAGAGGTTTTAATGGATGATAGGTTGTCTGCAACCCATGGATGGATCTGACGGTTACATTTTTAGAGGTGCTTGCACTTCTTGAGAAGGAGGATTCAAGAGGCTGAGGAGTCTCATCTTCAGAAAAGCTCAGGTCTCATGCCAGCACTTGGATAACACTGCCCTGCTTTTCCCAAGAACCTGGGGTGCTGGATGCTGTGCTCTACAGGAAACATGTCCCCAAGTATGACGTCCCCAGGGATGATCAGAAGGCTGGAGCACCTCTCCTATGAGGACAGACTGAGAGAGTTGGGGTTGTTCAGTCTGGAGAAGAAAAAGCTCCGGGGAGACCTTATTGTGGCCTTCCAGTATCTGAAGGGGGCTACAAGAAAGCTGGGGAGGGACTTTTTAGGCT
>WTSP01003509.1:24596-62984 GCA_025331215.1 Actenoides lindsayi
CCTGATGACAAGGGACAGAACCAGAGGCAATGGCCTGAAGTTGACCCAGGGGAGGTTCAGGCTGGATCTCAGGAAGGGTTTCTTTCCAGAAAGGGTTGTCAGGCATTGGGATGGGCTGCCCCGGGAGGTGGTGGAGTCACCATCCCTGGAGGGGTTTAAGAGTGGTAGATGTTGTGCTTAGGGACATGGTCTAGTGGTTTTGCTAGGGCTGGGAGTAAGGTTGGACTTGATGAGCTTGAAGGTCTCTCCGAGCCAAAACTATCCTATGGTTCCAAAGCTAGTTAGATGTTAATCTGAAGTTTTGCAGCGAGCGGCTGAAGCGTATTCTGCAGTCAAACACCCCCAGAAGCCAAATGGTTTCCTTATTCTTACCATCCCCCTAAAGAGGTATTGACAGTCTCTGCAAAGTCATTGGAATGGAAATGCAAACATCAAATCCCCCAGCAAAGGGACTCGGCGGGTGCGGATCAGACGAGATTACGAGACTGAGCTCCAAGGTCACAAAAAGCTGTCCTGCCTTTTCAGAAGCGTCTCTCGTGGCGCTGAGAGGATTGGTCGTGGAGCCAGGCTCTTCCCAGTGACATCCAGTGACAGCACGAGGGGCAACGGGTGCCAACTGGAACATGGGAGGTTCCATGGAAACATAAGGAGAAACTTTTTCACGGTGAGGGTGACAGAGCCTGGCCCAGGCTGCCCAGGGAGGTTGTGGAGTCTCCTTCTCTGGAGACATTCCAAACCCACCTGGATCTGTTCTTGAGTGACCTGCTCTAGGTGACCCTGCTCTGGCAAGGGGGTTGGACTCTGTGATCTTCAGAGATCCCTTCCAACCCCGAAGATTCGGTGATTCTGTGCTGTTCCTGGTGCTCTGTGCTCCCACCCAGTCAGGCTCCTGCGGTTAGCGAGCAGTGCTGGCCTTGTATTTTCTGGTAACCCTTTATATTATAAGGCCAAGGGTTCAGATTGGAGATTTTGTTAAACATTTTTCTCTTTTGCATTTAGTTTGGCCGGGAGCTCTACGATTTACAGTTGCCTTCAAGATGGAGTTAAAGGTTCACACACAAACTGATGCTATAGAAACAGAATCTGCTCCTCAAGTTCTAATAGTTCTTCGTGGGCCGTGTGAGATTCGCGCGTGATCTGTTAGGGACGTGTCCTCTGGGATGCATAATATTGTGGTGTAGTAAGGATCCTGAGAGGATTTGGCTTCATCCTGGAAGGCTGTGTGGGAGGAATGGGAACCCCTTTAACATCTCTCAACTGCAGTCCCTTCAGGGGTGTAACTCGATGTCTGCTACAGGAGTAAGTGCTGGACACCAAGAGTAGCGTGGTGAGCAAATAGGTTTGGTGTAGAGCAATACACTTAACTTGAGGGGAAAATGTATTCATTTAGATGACTTTTTTTGCCTGTCTGAGGAAGAAAGATTTGTCTACGCCTTTTGTAGCCTCGACTGAAGACAAAACAGTCCCTTTAATAAGAAAAAAGACAAGCTCAGCTTTCAAAGTGTCTCCATCAAACGGCCCCCATGACACCAGCTTCTTCGGAGGACAAATCTTCCAGGGCCAGTTTGAGATGAGCAGTTTCAGGTATTTATCAGTTTCTTTGCTCAGCATAACCCTAATCTATCAATACTCAAATTTAACTCCTCTATCTGCACGTTCGGTTGCTACACGGAGAGAATTCAGAGCTTGGGGTAGCCCACAAAAGCTATGTGCAACCATGTGCATGTTTGGTCAGGGAAGAAGAAGGGAGTGGGTGGGACTTAAATGGAGGTTTTGGGGGTTTTTTTGTGCTTCTCTCAGAACAACCTCTCTAGTGCTGAAGAGTTTAGTCAGATACATATGGTACTTTTGCTATCCTCTGACTGGATGCAGAGGGAATGTAATAGTAGTGTGATTGTAATCCCCATCCTGGGAAACTCTCCCTGGAAGAAACTTCTCATGGGAGTGGAGAAGCCAACTTGTTTGAAACAAGATGTAAAACTTGTGCTGCCTTGCAGGCACAAGACCTTTTGAAGAGCTCCTGTACATCTCCACTTTCCAATTCCTTTCTGCACTGAGCAGGACTCTTTACACCCCCAGCTTGCCTGTCGCCGTCCATCCCTGTTTTCCACCTCCTGAAGATTTCATCATCTTTTCACTGTAGTCCCAGCTAAGTAAAACTTCTTGAAGGTGTGTAGAGCATTTAAAACACCTTTATGAGCCCAGAATTGAATCCTTTGGAGCTCAGATGATTATATTCCGTTACCTGCTTGAAAAGGCTCTACGTGGTATTCAGGGAGCTGCAGCAGCCCGAGGAAGATGCTTGTGTTGCACTGATGGTTGCAGAGCTCGTTGCTTCTTTTGAGCTTCAGAGTGGCAAATTTGAGGGGGTTTGACTCTGTGGTACTAGGGAAGGAAAAAAAAACCAAACCAGGAATGGCTTGTCTGTCCAAGGGAAAAGATTAATCATTTTGAGGTAAATGTGAATCACAGAATCATAGAACAGTAGGGGTTGGAAGGGGCCTCTGGAGATCATCGAGTCCAACCCCCCTGCCAGAGCAGGGTCACCCAGGGCAGCCCACACAGGAACAGAGCCAGGGGGGGCTGGAAAGTCTCCAGAGGAGACAACTCCACAACTTCTCTGGACATCCTGGGCCAGGCTCTGCCACCTTCGCAGTAAAAAAGTTTCTCCTTCTGTTGAGGTGAAACTTCTTGTGTTCCAATTTGTGACCATTGCCCCTCATCCTATCCCAGGGCACCACTGACAAAGGACTGGCCCCTTCTACTTAACACCCATCCTGCAGATAGCTGTAAACATTCATCAGCTCCCCTCTCAGGCTTCTCCTCTCCAGCTGAACAGCCCCAGGGCTCTCAGCCTTTCCCTAGCACAGAGATGTTCCAGTCCCTTCAGCATCTTTGCAGCCTCCTCTGGACTCTCTCCAGTAGTTCCTTGTCTCTCTTGACCTGGGGAACCCAGAACTGGACAGAGTACTCCAGATGTGGCCTCACTAGAGCAGAGGGGGAGGACCTTGACCTGCTGGCCACTCTCTTCTTTATGCAGCCTAGGATGCCACTGACCCTCTTGGCCACAAGGGCCCATTGCTGTCCCATGGGTAACTTAATAACCACCAGCACTCTCAGGCTCTTCTCTATAGAGCTGTTTCCCAGCAGGTCCCCCCCTCCTCTGTACTGGTACAGGGGGTTGTTCCTCCCCGGATGAACTTTATCAGATGCACTGCTGTGTAATTTAGTTTGTAGTTGTCCTTTTCTGCCTTATTACCGATGGTTGTGTTAAAATAACACCAGTCCCAGCAGCTCCTGATGCTGCTGCCATTTATGCTCCTGCTTAATTTGGTTTTGTGAGTAAGACCAGCACAGCTGCTGGGGAGACTTCCCTGAAATGATGTGCTGACCTAGCAGAAAAAAACTGATTTGGTGCACTTAATGAATCTGAAATGATTTCCACAACGTATTTGCTGAACCTCAGCTTATTTTTGCAACCTTGGAAATGGCTCATTAATTGAAGGGAGTCTGCCCATCCCTTTGGACAAAAGAAGTTAGGTCCAAATCACAATTTCTTTTAAACAGAGATGACTTTCTCATTTTGATCTTCAGTAGAATGGCCCCGGGTAGTTGCATTTGTCTTAAGGGAGCTTTTGAGGTTAGGACACTTCTGGTTTTTCCCCTCTGCCTTATTTTGTTTCTGAATTTTCACAGATTTGCAGAATGGTTGAGACTGGAAGTGACCTCTGGAGGTCATCTGGTCCAACCTCCATGCTCGAGCACGACCACCCGGAGCCGGTGGCCCAGGATCATCTCCGGACAGGTTTGGAATGTCTCCAAGGCTGGAGACTCCAACCCTCCTGGGCAACCTGGGCTGGTGCTCAGTCATCCTTAGGGGAAAAAAATCAATCTTGATGTTCAGAGGGAACCTCTCGTGTTGCAGTTCCTGTGGCCTCTTGTTCTGTCACTGGGCACCACTGAACAGGGTCTGGCTCCGTGCTCTTTACACCCTTCCTTTGGGAATTCTGACACGTTGATGAGAGCCCCTCCCTCACCTTAAGCCTTCTCTTCTCCAGGCTGAGCAGGCCCAGCTCTCTGTCTGCCCTCATCTGTGAGGTGCTCCAGTCCCAAACTTGGTGAAACCAACTTCATGAGCCTTTCTATCCATTACATCCATACCTCCCTTGTACTGGGGAGCCCATGGCTCTGGGGGTGGCCTCCCCACCTCCCCCCAGTTTCTCCTCTACACTCAAACTTCCCATTGCTCCTCCCTCACCCTCTGAACCTGCCCATCCTTGGATTACCATCACCTTTGGTAGGTTGATCATGGTGTGTGCCTGGCGGGGGAGGTCATGCTCTAACTATAAATATTCCTGCAAGTTCTGTATACAGCTGTACAGCCACAAGCAGCTCGTTGCTCTCTTGCCCGGAATGACAACATCTTGCATTTAAATCCGAACGAGAAAGCCTCTAAATTGCTCATTTGTTTGAATTCATCAATGGTTTTGCATTCATCAGTGGTTTTAGACCCCTCTTGTCTGAGGGGTAAAGGCTGTTGCGGCTTAATGTTTCAATTCTGCTGATACAGACCCTTTATTTTCCTCTGGGGGTGTGTTCCTGTAATACCCATTCAGATATTTATTCTCACACGGTCTGGTTGACGAAACAAATGGCCGTGTGATTTTTGAGTGTCAGATGGCTGCAGAGGCTGTTCAGTAGCTATTCTGTTGTTTAGCTCACTTGTTTTCTGTGCTCCCCAAACTCCTGTCTTCCTTGAATTTACTGTTCTGATCTTTCCTTTTCTGCGTTATTGTCTGGAACACTTCCTATTGATTTTCTGTGTCGGGGACGATTTCCTCTTCTGAGCGCAGTCGTCAAGAATTGGGAGTAATTTGGTCAGTGAAGGTTTTGTGCTTCCTGAGATCTCAAGGACCATGTAAATCTTTCCTGTAACCTAATTTGAAGAGGTTTGATATTCTTGTTTGTCGAGCTGTCATTTTTTTTCACATGACTTTGTGCATTTCTGTCTCTTTGGTAGGCTTTGTTTTCAGCACAGCATGAAAAGCTGTTGGGCTGCTTCTTTAGAAAAGAAAAAAATCATAGACTCATAGAATGATAGGGGTTGGAAGGGACCTCTGGAGATCACCGAGTCCAACCCCCCTGCCAGAGCAGGATCACCCAGGGCAGCCCACACAGGAACAGAGCCAGGGGAGGCTTGAAAGTCTCCAGAGGAGACAACTCTACAACCTCTCTGGGCAGCCTGGGCCAGGCTCTGTCACTCTCACAGGGAAGAGGTTTTTCCTCATGTTGAGGTCAAACTTCTTGTGTTCCAGTTTGTGACCACTGTCCACAGTCCTATCACTGTGTACCACTGATCATAGCCTGGCCCCTTCTACTTGACCCCCACCCTTCAGAGAGCTGTAAACATTCATATGATTCCTCTCTCAGGCTGCTCTTCTCCAGGCTAAACAGCCCCAGGGCTCTCAGCCTTTCCTCACCAGAGAGATGTTCCAGTCCATTATAAATGAAATGTAATATTCCATTTTGAGGTTCCCCTCCAAACCACTTCCTGAAAGCAGAACAGCAGAAGATTCAATGTAGTCGTCGTCTGATCGGTAAAACCCTTTTTTTTTGGGCAAGCTTCAAGGAAAACAGATCATTTTGAGGTGGAGAGAGATTTATTTGTGAACATTGACCTGCCAGCTCAGAGTTGCAGAGATAAGTGATTAATCCATGTGCCATAATCTCTCCGGATTGGAACGGCTTCTTGTTCCAACCTTTCATTCCTGGGGTGGAACGAAGGGTTTTGAAATGATCTGTTCCCATCTGATGCTTACAGGCCAATAGAGCAGCCCTTGGGAGAAGAGGCCTCGAGGATGCTGCTGGGTTGGGTTTTTTTTGCGCGTCGGAGATTGGCAGGCGCGGGGACGTCGGTGTCGGCGGGGAGGGCTCGATCTACAACGTGTTGAGTACTTTGGCCCTGATCCAGAAAAGCAATTAGCTGTAGGGTGTGATTGTGGGACCCTTCGACTGGTTGGTTCCAAGTCGTGTTGGTGCTTAAGTGCTTTGCTGGCCCAGGGCCAGTCTGCCCAGCACCTTGTAGGATGAAGACACTAATTTTGTGCCAAGTTAAGGTAGAACCTTTTTTCAGCAGGTGGTTGAAGCTGGTTTTACTGGGAAACAGCCCAGCTTGCATCTCCAAGGTTCCTACCTTGGAGGAGCTTTGTGTGCTCGTTGACTACCTCTTGCCACCGCTGGACTGGGAGTGGCTGAGGAATAAAGTTGTCATTTCTCTTCTGCTGTTTGTCCCCTTGGGAAGGGGGTGATCTGCGGGTAACGGTTCGTTACCCGTTGAACAAAACCCGTCACCCTGGGGATTAAAAACATCATTCCTCAACAAAATGAAGGGCTTGGGGCAGCTCCTGGAGCCAGGCAGCTGGGGCAGTGCTGTATTGTCCCCATATGGGAGTGGATAGCAACATTTTCTCCCCTGCCTTCAGCCCTACCCTATTGGTATGCGGTGAAAACAGGCAGGTGAGTTATAAGACATGAGCATCTAATTGCTGCAAGAATTTGAGTGTTTGGTGTGTTATCCTCATCCAAAGCCAGGCTGTCTGCACAGATGCATCGGGAAGCTCCCACTGGAACTGGATTCCTGTCCTGCTCCACAGTCCCTAAGAAATCACAGTCTTACACAACACCTAAATAAACAAGAGAAGGAATAGGAAGGGAAGCACCCAAGTTGTTGTGCAGCAAATACTCAAATTTAAACATTAGGGGAGAAGTAGAAAAGGTTTTGTTTATTTTTTTGTCTTAAGGTTTGTTTTTGTTTGTTTGGGGGTTTTTTGGGGTTTTTTTTTTTCCTTAAATACAGCCAGGTTCTCATTATTCAGCTTCTAGGACATTTTTGTTTAAGGCCCTTCAGAAGTACTCAGCTGAAGAAGTTGACTTGGAGCATGGAAAGGGCTGAGAGCATTTGATTAAAAGTAAATGTTTTGCAGGAACCTTGCTGCAGAATGTAGGTAGCAATTAAAGAAGGCACGAAACATCTTTCTAATACGTCTAAGACAAGACTACTCAGTGACCTGAGAGATGAAGGGCACAGAGTAAAGTGTATTTGTGCTTATTATTTTGTGGAGAGAGCAAGTGGGGTTTTTTAAATGGGAAAGAAAGGAAAAAAAATGGGCCCTTTGAGCAAGTCTGACTTAAATACGTGATCTTAAAGACAGGGCAGCGACAAAGAAGAGGGGTTTACAACATTTTCTCTTTTTATCTTTACGAAGGAAAATGTCTGGAATAGGTGATGGCTCGTCAGTCAGAGGTGGAGGAAGAGGATATTATGGGGATGCATCCAGTTGTCATCATAATTGGAGAGGGGCTGTTTTGTTATCCCTAAGAAAACGGGGTGGTGATAGGCGTCAAATATTTGTCTTCAGTCGTAAAGTAAATATTTGCTGTCGAACTGTCTCCAGCAAATCACTCGCAGACACCTCCACGCTGCTCGAAATTACATCCAAATTAAAGAGGAGGCAACTGAGTGGAAAAGAGTTACCAAATAAAATGAAAAACCCCAAGTTAAATAAACACCAAGCTTTCGGATTCCCTTGGGATCGAGGACCCCCCCCCCCCCAAATTGTAGAGCCCCTTGTGCAAAGGTGGTGAAATGACAAATGTCAGTGGAAATCTG
The DNA here is from genome assembly GCA_025331215.1 of Actenoides lindsayi. Taxonomy (NCBI): domain Eukaryota; kingdom Metazoa; phylum Chordata; class Aves; order Coraciiformes; family Alcedinidae; genus Actenoides; species Actenoides lindsayi. The sequence goes on from WTSP01003509.1 coordinate 32,266, forward strand.
TGAAGCCATTTGCAGGCTGCAGGGAAGACAGACTTCTTGTAGGAGGTGGAGGAACATGCCTTTATTTAAAGAATTCCTCTTGTCTAGTGAGAGAGGAATTCAGAGTTAGGACCACGGAGAAGGACAAAAATACTACCCTGTAAAAACGAAAGTGTATCAGCAGGTTGTGTTAGTCTGTGGATTGAGGAGTGGAGATGGAGTAGCAATTATTAGTATTTTCCTGCATTAAAAAAGAGCAGAAACCAGAACTTAACAAGATTGTGGTGGCTGTCATCCTCCATTTCTGGTGGTTGGGTAAGTGGAAGAGTCAGAACCTGCTGATGGAGGCCTGGCTGGTTCTTATGATGGCTGGTTCAAGAGCCCAAAGAAAGGAAATGTTTTTTAAGTCAAGTCTAGGATTACTGTCAGTGGGCTGGAAGGGACCTTAAAGTTCATCTCATTCCAACCCCCCTGCCATGGGCAGGGACACCTCCCCCTAGAGCAGGTTGCTCAGAGCCCCATCCAAGCTGGTCTTGAACACATCCAGGGATGGGACATCCAGAACTTTGCCAGGCAGCCTGTTCCAGTGTCTCACCACTCTCACGGTGAAGAACTTCTTCCCATATGTCCCCTCTTTCAGTTTAAAGCCATTACCCCTTGTCCTATTACTACAAGCTCTTGTAAAATGTTTGTCCCCATCTTTCCTGTAGTTCCCTTTTATGTAGTGAAAGGCCACCAGAAGGTCTTCCTGGACCCTTCTCTAAGCTGAACAAGCCCAACTCTCTCAGCCTGGCCTCCCAGCAGAGAGGGCTTCCAGCCCCTGGATCATCTTTTGTGGCTTCCTCTGGCCCTGCTCCCAGGTCGATGTCCTTCTCATGGTGTTGTGGCTGGTTCAAAATGAGTCGTTTTAGCTGCCTCGTAGTAATTCTAGGAGTATAATTATGTTAAGCATCCAGAGGAGCAGTCTGAGTATCAAATAATGAACAGAAAAAGATGTGAAGTAAAAGGCAAAGTCCTCAACAGGCAGAGGAAGCAGAACTCTTAATTGGCTGATGGTTTTGAGTTGTCCAATCCTGGCATTATGTTCCTTTTAACAGAAAGAAAACCAGTGGAGAGATAAACAGTGCGGTTGCCGAGGGTGGAAGTGTGTTTATTAGACACAAATAAGTTAACATTTAGAAATTGAGCCCTGGGGAAAACTAATAAGCTGAAATATTTTTGGGGTTTTTTTTTTTTTTAGAGTAGGAGGGAAGAAGATGAGAAGAGCATTGTGGCTTTTAGGGGTCAAATGGATTTGATAATATCTTCAGACCATTAAAAGCAAGACGCTTGCAGAAAGCATCGTGCTTTTTGTTGAATGGTACAAGATTATATGGCCAAAAAAGCCCAGAAAATATTATGGGAAAGCGAAATGATTTTGCTGAAAGCAGTCTTTAGTTTTGAGAGTGTAGATGAGAAAAGTTACCCAGAAACTCTTCTGGTAATAAAAATGTACAGGCAGAGCTAGAGGCAAGGGAAGGAACTTTGAAAGTCATTTAAGCTCAAAGGCAGTGTGTCAGAAGACTGCTTTAGGAAGGAGAAGTATGAAGTCACTGAGATGCCAGGAGAAACGAGCAGCCTCTTCCCAAAGCCTCCAGCTGAGGGTTGGGGATAAGCAGAATTGTCTTATTTGCACGTACAAAAGATGCAACAAGTTATTCCTGTAAGGGAAAAATTCCCTCTGGTGAGTGTGTTTGTTTTCTTTTTTAATATCTTTTTTTGGTGCACTTGCAAGGGATGGAGAACTTTCCAACAAACCCAAGTAACCAGTGGTTGAAATCCACTTTCGTTTTGTTGGTTGGTTTTTTTTTTTTTTAAGCGATTGAAAAACTGACCTGGAGATGTAAAGCCACAATCAGTGAAAAATTATCATCACGGAAGGAAGAAGGATTATCTCTGTTCTTCTGATGGCACTCCGTGCGCTCGTCAGGCCTGTTAGCCGTCTTCAGAAAGGCCTGCGCAGGAAGACAGCAAATTTTGATGCCTGCCAAAGCATCTTTTGAGTTATCCGAGACAAGAAGGGACTGCTGAATCTGTGAGATGCCTAAATAAGTGTGCTGGGAGGGAAATAAAAATATCTGTTGAGTTTCCTTGGTTCTAAATTAGCCAAAGAGGGGAAAGTGGGCATCATTTTTAGAGAGCTGGGTGGCAGCTTTGCTCTTGTTGTGCAAACTGTGGTCCAAACTAAGATGATGCTCCGGTACGTAAAGGATGGATATCAAATGAGGTTTTCTATTGCCTTTGTAGGCATGGATGCTGCAAGCCTCACCTGTAGGTGTCTGCCCTGAATTGTCTGCACTCATCTTGAAGGATGTTGCAGAATAAGAAGGGATCGTGAGAGGTGCAGGGTGATCATCGAACTGCTGTCTGAAGAGAGGGGGGGAAAAAGCTGGGCTTGATTCATAGAATCATAGGGGTTGGAAGGGACCTCTGAACATCATTGAGCCCACCCTCCTGCCAGCACAGAATCACCCAGGGCAGCCCACACAGGAACAGAGCCAGGAGGGGCTGGAAAGTCTCCAGAGCAGGAGACTCCACAACCTCTCTGGGCAGCCTGGGCCAGGCTCTGGCACTCTCACAGGGAAGAAGTTTCTCCTCATGTTGAGGTGGAGCTTCCTGTGTTTCCCCTTGTTACCATCACCTCTCATCCTATCCCAGGGCACCACTGACAAGAGCCTGGCCCCTTCTACTTGACCCCTGGTTTGCTGTAGATCCCTGCCCTGGTTCGTGTAGCATCTGTAGGACAGTACAGGTATGGAAACCTCAAGAGAAGAGTGGTGCCGTGGATGACCTCACCCTGGGAGATGCTTCAGCCCGAGCTTCTGTTTTGCTCCATCCAGGAGATGAATCCACCCTGAGAGCTGGTGCCACAGAAAACCAGGCTTCTCAGGTGGCACCTCCTAAAGCAGCTGGAAAAGCAACACTTTGTGTACGGTCGGAGAAGCGTCGGGCTGCGAACGCGGACACAAATCCCAGGCGAAACGGGGGAGTAATTATGGGATATGTTGGGTTTGTTGTTTTTTTCTGTGGTTCAGGAGTTTAAAGGCAGATTATGATTTACGGCGTGAAAAGATCAGTGCTGCTACAATTTACTGAGTGATGCTTTCAGTACGTGCATGTTTTTCTTCTTCTTTTCCTTTGTTACGTACCGCCTACGCGCTCCTGTTCTGCAAGCTCTGACCAAGGGGTGAGGTGCAGCAAGATTTTGCTGGGTTTTCTCGTCTTCCCTCACCTTGGAGAACCTTGCTGCATTTAAATCAGGGGATTAGAGGACCTGTAGCATTTTATTTCAGTAGTATCTCTGTCTTTTTTTCTTCCCCCTTCCCCCCTCCCCCCCAACTTGCCCTTGGTCATCATCATTGTTCTTGGTTCTGTTCCATGATAATCACAGTATTAGCAACACCTTCAGACAAGGAGAATTAATATCTTTCAGAAATCTCAGGAGGTTCTAGAAAAAACATGAAGAACAAGATCTAGACACAGCCTTTTAAAAAAAGAAGCCAGGGAAGCAGGAGGAGAACCCAGGGACTTCAAAACTGATTGTTTTAACTGTGACTTTTCAAAAAAACCCCACAAAACCCAGTAGAAACCCATAAAGTCGTAAAATCAGAGGAAGGATTGCTGTAGGTCAAGCATAAGCTGTCAGCTGCTTTAATTCCCTTCTGAGAGCTGATAACAGGGATTGTGGAGGATGGAGGAGCAGTGGGTGGCCTGTGACCTACTGAGGGTAGACCTCCTACTGGTGCTTCAGGGTGTTTTGTTCCTGACTAACCCTGGGTGCTAAGGTGTAGATAAAACTGTAATGAAGTTAAACAACTGGCTGGAAAAGGAGTTCTGGAGCCTTCAGTACAGGAGGGACATGGACCTGATTGAGAGGGTACAGCGGAGGGCCATGAAAATGAGGAGAGCTGGAACATCTCTCCTATGAGGACAGGCTGAGGGAGCTGGGGATGTTCAGCCTGGGGAAGAGAAGGCTCAGGGGAGACCTTGTTGCAGCCTTCCAGTACCTGAAGGGGGGCTACAAGAAGGTGGAAAAGGGACTGTTTACAAAGGCCTGTAGTGACAGGACAAGGAGCAGTGGTTATAAACTGGAGACGAGTAGATTTCGGTTGGATGTTAGAAACAAGTTCTTTATCATGAGGGTGGTGGAGCACTGGAACACGTTGCCCAGGGAGGTAGTTGGGGCCTCATCCCTGAAGATATTCAAGGTGAGGCTTGATGAGTCTCTGAGCAACCTGCTCTGGTTGAGGATGTCCCTGCTCCCTGCAGCGGGGGTCTGACTAGATGACCTTTAGAGGTCCCTTCTGGCCCAAACCACTCTATGATTCTGAGTTGTGAAGGATTTATCTGATGGCTCTTTTGAGTGCTCTTGTCTGGGGCTTGGTGCTCTTCAATACTGTTGTGAATGTCTTGAGTGACGCAGCAGAGAATCTTAACGCGGGCAAATACCAGGAGGGAAGGCGTGGTTTGCAAACACGGGGGAGAACGTGGTTAGACTTTGGAAGATCTTAAACTGAACATAAGAATAAACTGGCCTTCCAGTATCTTAAGGGGTTGTACAAGAAAGCTGGGGAGGGACATTTTAGGATGTTGGGTAGTGGTAGGACTAGAAGGAATGGTTTGAAACTAGAGGTGGGTTGATTCAAATTAGACAGTAGGAAGAATTTCTTCCCCATGAGGGTGGTGAGACACTGGCACAGGTTGCCCAGAGAGGTGGTGGAAGTCTCATCCTTGGAAGTTCTTAAGCCCAAGCTGGATGGGGCTCTGAGCAACCTGCTCTAGTGGGAGGTGTCCCTGCCCATAGCAGGGGGCTTGGAACTGGATGATCTTTAAGGTCCCTTCCAACCCTGACAATTCTATGATTCTAAGTAGCCCAATATAAACTGGAAAGTGCTATTTGCTGCTTACAAAGGGGAATGAGCTGCTCTTAAAGCCCAGCCCAGATTATGAGTTCCAAATACTAGAAAAATCTATCCCATCATGAATGGAGCTGAGCCATTCTTGGAAGGAAAACTTGGCAAAAGGAGTCTTTCTCCACTGTATCAATAGAAACCACATTCAAAGCTCAGGCCAGCAAATCTAGACTGGGGAGTAACAAAAACCCATAGCAGCCCCTCTCCATAACTGAGGGAAGGAGAGATATTGGGGCAGCAGCCAGGGCTAATTGCACAGGAACACAACTAACAGCAAAAAGCTACTCCTTGGGTTGCTCTCTAGGTCACACACCTGGATGGGAGCTGAAAACTCCTTGGCTTCAGTCAAGATAATCCTGCCCGTGCCAGAGTTGTCTCTACCAAAAGCATCAGGTTGTGCCTTGGTACCATCAGTGGGTACAAACATCTTCCCCCTCTGTGGGACAAGGCACAGGGAGAGGAGCTCAGTTCTCCTCTCCCAGCAGCGTGGCATTGGTACAGCACTGTTGAGGTTAACAGAATTGATCTCCCCTGTTTATACTGAGGGGGAAGAAAACCAGCTCTGATTGTGGCTATTCTGTTCTAAAAGTCTCTCCTAACAATAGCTCTGTTTCAGTCACTGATTTACTGCCCATCTGTGACTTCAAAGTAAAATCTCTTCTGCTGTTGATCTAAGAGACTTCCCTCTCCCAGCTAATCCTCTATGACCCTCCTGTTCTCCAGCAGCCAAGCTGAATTCTCTCTCGATTGCCCACGTCAATAAATCATACATTATCTATGCTCAAATTTGGTAAGGTTTCTGGCTAACGATGCATGAGATAGAAGAGGACTCAGCTGATGCAGTCTTAGTTGTGCCGCTCAGCAAAACCGGTTGAAGCGGGGAAAAAAAATAGCTAAGATGGATTTCTGCCATTAAAAATCAACTTGTCTGCTGCAGCGCATGGAGAGGAGCAGATGCACCGGTTAAAACCATGTTGCTTTTGTGGAGTCTCACACGTTGGCAAGGGAATCGCGAAGTGGGAGAAGGGCCTGAGAAGTATTTGTTGCAAACAGACACAAGAAGTGGTGCAGAAGAGCCCTGGTGTGAACGCGTGGGCACCTCGCTGGGAGCAAGAGGGGAGCGGAGATGTTCTTCTAGCCCAGGAGAGCTCGGGTAGGGCCAGATGCGTAGAGATGTGCACCTCGGGACAACCTCTTCTCCAAGGCCTCTCGCCACCCGCCTTTTCTCTTTAGCTTAGCACCATCTAGAGGGATGCGTCTGCAAACCCAAGGCACCGGCTCTGCCCTGGCAGAAGACACCGCGTTTGGAGGAAGAGGAAACCAAAAGATGGAAAATGAAGCCTCAAAGGAGCAGTTGACTCCTCCAGCTGCCTTCACTACTTTTTAAAGCACAAAGGCTGTGGTGAAATCATTCCCCTTGGCCTGGTGAGCTCTTCTGGGAAATGGAAAGATGGGTCCTCCAGAGAGGACTGGAGGTTGAGGGGCTTTAGGGAGGGAGATCTGGAGGGGAATGCTCAGGGTTTGGGGATTTTTTTCTTTGATTTGTTTGGGTTTTTTTTGAACACCTACAGGTCTTGCCTCACATACTCCTGCAGGTTTCAGTGACTTCTGATGATGTCATGCAGAGTCCTGTGTGGTTTAGAGCAGAGGTCGTACCTCATGTCTGTTCAAGCCTTTGCCTTTCACTAACACCACCCAGCAGTATGACAGGACACCAGCTGAATTAAAGGTTTCTATGCTGCATCTTGCCATTTCCAGCCCAGTGCATCAGAGCCTACCCAAACCTCCTGACACAGAACAGTAGAAGAAGACTAAGGGTGGGGTGACATTAGCTCCTCTCTATCTCACACATCAATCTTGTACCTTCTCCTGCAGCAGTTCAGGCTGCAGTGCCGTGAGGTGCAATGCCTACACCTCATCAACCACATCCCTGGATGACCTTACATAATCCCAAGGCAAAACCATCAAAACCAAAGTCCAATCTGCCTGAATCAGAGTGTGCTTGGTTTGGAGATAGGAAACATATTGCCCCAGTCAAAGGGCAAAGCAGAAACATTCAGAATTCACCTTTGAGATTAAGGAGTATACCTCAAGCATAGACAGGCAAGGTTTTGCAAAGGATACACAAACCAGCATTTCCTTAGACACTGGCTGAGGACAAAAATCAGGCAGTACTCTGGAGGTCATATTGGGGAAGGACCCTGGAGAAACCCAGACCAATACTACTGCTTGCAACTTCTCTGCTAGGGATGCCACCCTTATCTTCCCCTGCATGCCACAGGATGTGGTATAAGAGGGTTTGAAGATCTGGCTGGGTGAGGGAAGGACATTCTCATCCCTGCAGTGTTCATACAGCAGCAGAAGAGTAAACATCCCTTTCTTCACCCCTGCTCCACACAAGCAAAGCGCACACTGCAGCGATCATCTCCAGCTCAGCTTAGAGACCTCCCACATCTCGAACCCAGGTCCTCCATCAACCACAAAGCAGCTCCTCCAGCCAAGGCCAAGCCACCTTTGCAGCATGGTCAGCTCAAACCTCAGTGCCTCTGCCTGCAGCCAATGCTCTGAGTGCTTTCTCCTTCCTGGGAGGTGCAGAGATCCCACAGCCAGCTCACACAGCCCTGCCCAGCAGCTGAGCCTACCTCCCCGTGCGGGACCCGCTGTTACTGGAGCAACATCCCGCGGGAGGGACGGAAGGAGGAAGCTGTACAAAAATAAAACCACTGCAGAGCTGCCTGCGAGAGGAGAGAGAGGAAGAGACAGGCTGGCTGGAAAGGACAGCCCTGCTGAGCCCGGGAGAAAATGGTTTGAGTCATTATCAATGGTAAGGAAACCTCTCGTTTGAGGGAAGAGAGCTTAGAGGGATTGCTGCATGGTAAATATTCTGCATATTGTATGGCAGTGTGTGGGGGGGGAGAAAGGCTGGCGCTGGAGTGGTTTGAACCACAGCCAGGAGGACACCAGACTCAGCAACTCCCTTTTGACCAGTTAAATCCAGTCCCCTCCATTTCCTCCATTACTTTTGTCCCAGCACAACCCCCCGCTCTCCTCCTCTGCAAGGATCCCCAGCTCACAAAGAGGTCTCACTCTGGGCTTTCTGGGGGGTGGTTGGGGGCAGTGGGTGATTTGTGTTGCTGCCAAGAGCAGACAGGTCTCTCCTTTCCCCCCAGCCTGCCGCTATGTGGCCAGGAAGATGAGGACCTTGTGCAGCCGAGAGCACCAGGAGCCACCACCCTGCCCGGCACAGGCAGCCCCCCGCAGTAAGTCTGCAGCTTGCTGGGGACAGGGACATTCAGCTCACTTGGGACAGGGACATCCACGTGCCTCAGCCCAACCCACGCTGGGGCTGGAGGGTCCAGGGCTCACCTGAGCTCAAGGTTGTGGGATGAGGGGGGCTCCTCCTGTTCCTGCTGCCCTGCCCAGAGGGAAGCTGTGCTGGGTCCCCATCGCTCCCTGCCTGTGCTCCAGAGACCATAGTCTTCCTCGGAGCAGAGGGCTTTGTCCGAGGGTGAACTGGAACAGGCAGAAGTTGCAAAAGTTTCTTTTCTTTGCTGCTTTATCTTCCCTCTCTGGGTTTTGCCTTTAAATATCATGGCTGCGTCCCAGCCCCTGACAGAAGATAAGCAATGAGCTTTGGAAAGGAGGACAGACTTACGGCGGGGGTACTGAGGGGTGAGTGGCTGTAACCTGCTGAAGCACCACTTCCCCAGAGCTACAGCTCCTCAGGGCAAGCTTTGTTATTCCAGGCACCCTGCTAAATACCCAAACGCATCACCACACAGCCAGCTGGCAGAGAGACTTCTGTCCTTGCTGCCAATCCTCCCCCAGCCCCTTCCTGGCCCATTTAAAACACACAAATCACTATGACTTTGCAGATCACTCGTGTGATGCCCTCGAGAGCAGCTGCTCCTCCTGGCCACCCTGATTCAGCACGTACCCACCAAGGGCCTTCCCACTCCTGGTCCCTGCCCCAGGAGCTGCTCCTGGCAAGGAGGTCTCACCGGGGAGCTGCTCCAGCATCGCCTGCCCGTTAAAGCTCAAGAAGAAATCATTTTTGACCAGCAGGCAGAGGAATCTCAGCATGGGAAAGCTCTGCCCCACTAATACCAGTTTCACTGGTTCAACTGAGTCACTCCTGGTTGCTCTCATGCAAACATGCCCAGAGCTGCACCCAGGCAGGAGCACATTCCCAGGCAGCTGCCAGGGCGGTCAGACCGTGTCCCGTGGTCTCCTACCTCTGCCAGGAGCTTGGGGCTGTCACAGGAGCCTCGCATGGCTGGGTCATTCCCTTTCTGCTGCTCCCAAGTGCTGCGTGCAGGAAGGGGAGCCACATATCTCGGGGGTCCTGTTAAATCTCCAGAACATCAGCTGGATCAGCTGGATCCTTAACGGGGGGGAGAGGGGAGGTGTCCCGTCACTAACGCCTTAATTAAGTGCATATGAAGGAAAAGCAGAGCGTTAGTTCCCTGGCCTGCAATGGGATCCAGGACTCTGCAGAGGTCCCAGGCAGGAAGGTCAGGGCAGGCACTGGGGGCTATTAGCGAGAGGAGTCAAACCCCGCCTTGGAGCAAAGAAGTTCAGTCCCTTCTCTGCAGTTAATGGCCAGGCGTTTGACCGCGGAGCTGCCCGGTTGGCACCAGCAGAGTGGTCTGGTGATCAATGGCCAGTGGCCCTGGCTGGGATGGCAAGTCAGGCACAGAGGGTCCTCTGCTGCTGTGGAGGCGGGGGGTGAACCAGTGCAAAGAGCATCAGTGGGCTGCACCAGTGCGAGGGGCAGTGGTGGGCTGCACCAGTGCAAAGAGCATCAGTGGGCTGCACCAGTGCGAGGGGCAGTGGTGGGCTGCACCTCTGTGTGGCATGGTGCATCCTGCAGCTGGGAGCTCTGTGACACCCCAGGGGAGGCTGCCCCAGGACAGGGCACAAGGAGCACACAGCTCAGGAGAGGAAGACCTGGCTGGGAAACAGGGATGAACTCGAGGCACCGGTGGTGTCCAGGTCACAGTGTGGAAACTGTGGAGCTTTATCCCCTCCTTGCAGCACGATGGGCGCTGCTGGAGAGCTCTCTGTGTTGTAAACCTGGCCCAACTCCCTCACATTTACCTAATGTTGCTTATGGCTCCCATCAGGAGGTTTTTCCAAGCACCTTGCCAGTTCAAACCCCAACCTTGTCTCTTCAGCAATAACCTCCTGCCCGGGCTAATCCTGAATCCCTCTCTTTTCTCTGATCCTTTTGCATTCACAGATGTAAAGGCAGGGGTACCAGCAGCCACCCAAGAAGGAGCTTCTCTTCCTAGGAGCAGCAACCCCATCCAAGACCAACCCTGCAGGTCCTGAGGGTAAAAGCCCTCATGGTCCTCCCCTGAAGGCCATGAGCTTTTACCTCACCAGTTTCCCCAGGAAATCCATTTGCTGGGAATCCTGCAACCCAGGGATTAGAAAATATCATCAAATCTCATCTGTATCTGCTCTCGACACAGAAGTACACTGAGAGGATGTCCTGATTGGTCTCTCATTACCAGAATTTTCTAGCTGTGTATCAAATGCTCCTGGCACTTTTGGGCCATAAAGTGCCAGGGGAAGAGCATGAGCCATTGCACCCGAGCAACAAATCAGGTTGTTTTGCTGTGAAACCAAATTGTGCTCCCAGTGGTACCAGTGTATGCTCGGATAATCTCCATGAAGGTAAAATCAGCTCCTGAGCTGGAGCAAAGGGTCTTAGAGCTGAGGTCTGTGGAGACCCCACAGTGTTTTGTACAATCCCTGTGTCCAGTAAGCTGGTGGAGCTGTCCTTACTGGGCAGCCAGCACCCCAGGTGATGCACAGCACCCACAGAGCAGAGGGCTGCAGGGCCCACGGTGGGACCCACCCCCAGCACCCCCCACGCTGTCACAGAACAATGACAGCAGAGTCACAAACTCCGCTCCTGCGGGGACGAATCTGCCCGACCCCTTCCTGTGACAGCCCTGGCTGAGCCAGCAATAAAGGTGGATGGAAAGAGGCTGGCTGGGAGCGTGGTGGTTTTTCTCCTGGAAGTGGTTTGCTGTCGTTAGGGTGTTGGAACGAGCTGGTGTTTTGGGTCGTGTGTTGGCAGCGCTGGGGCTCGCTGCCGAGGCTCGTGTAGGAAGAGATGGACCTTATCTCACCATTGCTTGTTCTAGAAACAGCCAGGGAGGGAGCAGAGTCATCCTGCACCCCAGGGACAGCTGGCTGTGAGTTCCTGCATCTCCAGGGCTCAGCCTATTGCTGACACCCTGAGGGATGGTTCGAGCTTCGGTACCAAAACTTTACTGGGACAATACCGTGTGAGGAGGAGATGCTCGGTGGCAGGGGGGGATGAACACAACAGAGAGATGTTGCACAAGCTAGCACATTAATTTTAAAGCCCTCTTGGCTTTGTATGGGGCAGATGTGCCTCTCCAATGTTAAAGCTCAGTATGGGACAAGCACAGCCTGAGGGGCTCTGCAGGACATGGGGATGGAGGGAAGTGGGGAAGGCTGGAAGGTGGAGAACAGACCCAAATCTCCCATGCACACTCAGCCACAGCAAGGCTAGAAAATGCAGACCTTAGGACTCTTTATTCTGACCATTGTCACATCCTAGGACAGCTGTCACCATCAAACCATGTGGTTGTGGGTCAGGTAAACATCACTGCATGCAGTCACCTGAATTTCATGGAGACACCTGGTTCTGGGGTCAGAGGAGGTCACCAACAGTTCCTGGGCCATACAAGAGTTCTCCAGTCACGGGCACCACCTGAGGACACCACCTCTTGTAGAGTTACAGTGCTTCATTTCCCATTCCCTCCTGGACTCCACACCAATGCTGAGGTCTCCTGCTCACCCCTGGCTCCTCTTAGATGCTGTGTGCAAAGATGGTTGGGAGGAAGGAGGGAAGGAAAAACAAATTAAATCAGCGTGTTCCAAAATGAAGCACAAAAGGGCGTGCTCCAGGATGCTCTGCCCAGTGCCTCCTTTAAGGCTGTGTCCCCTGGATCATCAAGGTGTCCATCACCATCCTCCCAGGAGAGGCAGCAGATGCAGCAGGTACTGAACACCACCCTGAGCTAGTTCAGAAGTCACGTCTGTCTTAAGTCCATGTCTGTCACACAACAAAGCTCACTATCCCTGACAGCTCCATGACACACACATAATCCAAAGCAAATATCACTCTGCCCAGATCTTCCCTGGCTTCCTTGTACAAAGAACCCCCACGTCCTTCATCTTGAAGGCATGGGGCTGGCACCTACCGGTATTCCCCATCGCTCTCTGAGGCCCCAGGTAAGAGCAGTAGGAAATTTCCCAGGGGAGCTCCAGGCTGTCCCTGGATTGCTTCTGACCCCCAGCCAGTGGGCAGGCAGAAGGTGCTGAAGGGAAGCAGCACCTGGTGAGTGTCTTGCATGTTTTATTAGAGTCATATTTCCACTTGTTGGACCGGATGAGCGATTACAGCCTCTGCACACTGTTGTGTAGGGATAGCTTTTATCTCAGTGTTTTCCAGCCCTCTCTGGTCGCTTGCCCATGAACTAGCTCTGGTGTGTGTTGAGCACGGTGGTCTTGATGAACTGGCAGAGACAGGCCACGCTGCTGTGCTCCAGGTGCCCCCCTGCCATGGCCCGAGGGAGCTGGCCCGTGACCAGGAGCCGGACATAGTATCCACTGAAGATCGCCAGGAGCTGCTGGGCCATCACCTGGAACAAGAGAGATGTCAGAGTAGAGCATCTACCTGCATGAAGAGCGGATGGTACATTAAATACTATTTTGCTCCCTCGTTCAAGGACTGTCCTTGGCTGAAAGGAGCAGGACAGGATCCAACATCATATATAACTGTCCCAGATCCCCTTCTGGTCAGCAGTGCTGGCACATTGTCCCCACAGGGGAGTGACATGAAATGACCACACAGTGGTGGGTGGCCAGGAAGCCAGGCTGCTCAGGGACGTGCCTGCTCTGTCACTGCCTCCTGGTGCTTGTTTCTGCCTGTAGACAGCCAGAGAGCTTCAATGTGTGGGAATGTCACCTGCACCAAATTCACTTAGTAACAGTGAGCAAAAAACCGTAAAATAAATCAAAATCACTCCTTTTGAAGCTTCTTGCTGAGCAGGAACGAGGACACATTTGTTGCTCAGCACAGCACAAGTCTTTGAAGGCACGGTCCATGGAGGAGATGTGGCCATGTCTCATCCTCAGCCCAGACACAGGAACTTCCACCCCCTGCACGGACCCTGGGAGAGACTGTCTTCCAAACAGGGACTCCCTGTCACCACCAAAGAAAAGCCCAATCCATGAATTCCTCAAGGATTAAGCAGTAGCAGCTCAGTAAGCACTAACTGCTCAGCAGCATCAGGGATGGAGAAGGTGTGGGGGGGCCTACAGGCTTCCAGGTGCTTCTCCTGGTGAATAAGGAGGTGTCCCCATGGCTAGAGGCTTCTGGGATGAGTATTGGAGTTGAGGTGCCTAAGGAGGTGATTCAGTGCCTCTGTTGACTGGGGAGGGGTATTTTTCATTACCTCTGGTGGACCCTCGGGAACGAGGCGGAGCAGCTCATTGCACGTCACAGAGTCTTTACGTAGGTTCACTCCACCGGATAAAAGAGGGGACTCTTCATGCGAAGCCTCCTCCTCCGTTCTCGGGTTGGGCTGAACCACCACCTCCATCACCACGCAGAGCTGGTCCAGGCTGTGCCGCAAGACTGACTGGAAGAGAAACAGATATTGGGGTTCCCCAAAGGCAGGCAGCAGCGGTGGCCTGAGGACAGCCTTTAAAGGGCACAGTTTCCTCTTGCATGTATTTAACATTTTTTGGGAGTTATCATCCCAAGAGCAAAACCCAGCCTTGGTCAAAAAGCTGCACCCAGCACTTGGAGCAGAGTGTCTTCATCCCACAGCCCTCCAGCTCTCCCCAAAGGGGCTGTACCCCTTCACCTCTCATCCCACAGCCGTGGCCAGCAAGGGCAATTGGGTGCAGAAGAGCGCAGTGTTTCTGTATTTACACACCCACAGGGAGGAAAACAATTTCCGAAGGCCAAAAGGACACAATTTTTATACATTTAACCCAGTACAGCGTTCACTTATTCCTCAGGCTATCCCATTTATTTCAGGAGGACAGCCCAAGGTTTCAGCTATTTCAAGTTGTGCCACATGCTTTCAAAATTTGCCCTTGGTTCTTGATGACTTTCCGTTATTAAAGTTGTCCAGTTAATTATCCAGCCACGCACGTACCACGGGGCCCAAACAAACTCCTGCGGAACTGGGCATGGACAGATGAAGTTTATCCACCTCTCCAGTCTGCCCGGCTCCCAGTTCACAGCAGGGGATGCCCAGAAGGACACACAAACACTCCGTTCTCCTCGCCCGCCTCCATCCCACCAAAGCCAGGGTGTCGGGGTGGACCTGCAGGTGGGCTGTGCCCACCGTCATTTACCTCCTGTGTCCTCTGCAGGTCCATGATGTGGGCTGACAAGGCCTGGAGGCAGCGCCCTGGGCTGAAGTGCACGAACCACAGCTGGGATGGGCAGGGTTAAGGAAGGGCTCTTTCCACGCTTCCCCCTCCACAGCCCTCTGGCTCCGTGGTGCAGATCTCACAGGAAGGGGAGCTGAGGCAGCTGATGCCCTCGGGATGCCCAATCAGGAACCAAAGAACTCATCATAGGGCTGATTTTGAGCCAAGAAGGTTTAGGCAAAGGCAAAACCTCAAGGTAAAGGGGAAGAGAAGAGGGGTGGTAGTGAAGTGGGACATTATCCCAAAGGGCAGCCTGTCCTCCTTGCACGCTTCCTCCACGCTGGGAGGATGACAACCAGGATAACCCAAGGCCACTGCCCATCACTCATCTCAGTGCCCTTACATCTAAATAACCTGGTATGCGATGTTGACCTAGCTCCCCTAAACCCCTTCCTGCTTTCTTCCTTTTGTTTCTAGCGATCCATTCCATTTATTTTTTTACAAAACCCACTGTACTTGGTGCCTGTCTGCAGGACAGAGGCACTGTTTGCGAAGAGCCTACCACGAGCAATGCATGGGGACGCGAGTCCTGCCAGCTTTGGGAGCAGCAGCCCCCCCAGCAAGCAGCCGAAGGTCTGTCCTTGTGCCTCTAGTCAAGTTGTCATCATCAAGGGGGTTCAGGAACAGGGTAAAAGCTAGAAGGTTAAAATGGATCTGACACAGGAGCAGACAGAGGAAGTGTAAAACCTTGGGTCGTTTTCTGCTCTCAGGCAGTCGTGGGACACGTAGGTAAAAGTGAAAGGTTGGTTTAGTCCTCAAATACTGAGGTGTAAAACTGTACTGCTCTGAACAAAGGTGTAATTTAGGTCCTGAAGTGTTTCCTCCTCATTCTGCATGACTGCACCCCTGCCAGCCTTCCTGGGGGGAGTCCCTGCCCCCTTCCCTGCCCAGCTTTGGCTCCCTCTCCACTTCTGTTTCATGTCTCGCTGCATGGGGCTGGGGAGGTCAGTCCACCAGCAAATCTGGGAGATAATCTCTCTCACCTTCCTTTAACACTTTCATGCTGTCTTAAAACACACTTCTTTCCCCTGAAACTTTGTCTAGTCCAGAAAAGCTATCTCTAAAGAGCAGGATATTAGTCTCTGCCAGCCTGGTTTCTTGATAGGACAAGAGGAAGTGGCCTCAAGTTGTGCCAGGTGAGGTTTAGGGTGGACAGGAGGAAAAATTTCTTCCCCTTCAGGGTTGTCCAGGCCTGGCCCAGGCTGCCCAGGGCAGTGGTGGAGTCCCAGTGGTCCCCGGAGGGGTTTCCAAGCCATGGAGATGTGGTGCTGAGGGACATGGGTTAGTGGTGCCCTGGCAGTGCTGGGTTAACTTCGGACTTGGTGATCTTAAAGGTCTTTTTCAACCAAAACAATTTGATGATTCTTCACCCTGTATGTTTAAAAGACCATGAAGGTCAGAAGTGCAGCTACAGACCTGGCTGCCAGATACACACCCCTGAAATCAAGTTCTCCAGCGTGCCTGAAGGAGGGAGCCCAGGGCTCCAGATCACCCAGAGAGCAGAGGCCCTCAGATGCCTTAGGCTTAGTCTGTCTCTGCAAGGCAGAACATGAGCTCCCAGGGACAGGGACACTGATTTTCTCCATGTTTGGGTTTTGTTTGCCACAGGCACATCACTGTCCCTCTGTGCACAAGAATCATCACTGTCACATTAATATAATATATAAACTGTCAGGAATAAATGTCTGCCCTAAGGACTAATCCCACTACAATCTTGTAGACTTATTATTTCTAATTGCCTTTGGGCATATCTCAATCCCCACTTACAGAAGAATCCAAAATACCCAGTCCCTCATAGGGATCCATCCAACAGGAGAAAAACCAAATCCTAGAAATCCCACCCCTGGAAACCCTCATGGATCATAACATCAATAGATACCTACGTGTCCTTAGCTACCCAGGAGAGGGACAAATGGCTCCCTAGGGAAAGGATACTTGTAGGATGTTATGTGGCCCATCCAGGGCATCTGTAATCCCCAGTATTAAACTGTGCTGGATAAAGATTTCATTGACAGCTGCCAGCCTCACATCTGTATTCATATTTATCTGTTAAAGAAAGCGAGAAAAATGAAAAATGAAAAAAATTACACACTCTGCAGCAAAAGTTGGGCCAGCCCGCAGCTACAAAATGCAGCTGGATAATCCGAAATACCACGTCTCTGAAAGGAAAGCAGTGACAAGAGCAGTCTGCAATCAGGCAGGATTGTCACCAGCCATCAGTACTGGCCAAGCCACCGCTAGCGGATGTCTGTGCAGCCAGAAATCTCCCTCAGGAGTATTTCTCTTACAGACAAAACATCTGAAGCGGAATCGACTGCCAGTACCATGTTCTCTCTTCCTCCCCCAGCAGTCCCTGAGTGAAGGAGTCCTTTCCTGAACCTCTGTGCACCCCTATATTTGCCAGGTTTCTCTTTGGAAGAATCATTGCACAGCTCTCACTAGAGGTTTGCACCAAAATCCATTCAAATCAGTTCAAAGACCCCTCTGGATTTTGAATCAAGCCTTTTCAAGATGATTCTTCAGATGACTCCTTAAAAATTTCCATACTCCTGTGATTTCTACAAACAAAAGTTGATAACCAAGCAGTGGATGCTGCAGGCTGGGGGCCTCCCATGCTAACACCATCTCCTTGTTCCCTTATGATGAAAGGCTGAGCTGGGTCTCTTCAGCTTGGGGAAGAGGAGACTGAGGAGTGACCACATTAATGTTTCATATGCAAGGAGTGAGTGTCAGGAGGATGGAGCCAGGCTCTTCTCAGTGACATCCAATAATAGGACAAGGGGCAATGGGTGTAAGCTGGAACACAGGAGATTCCAAGGAAACATAAGGAGAAACTTTTTCACAGTGATAATGATAGAACTGAACAGGCTGCCCAGTGGGGTTGTGGAGTCTCCTTCTCTGGAGACATTCAAGAACCATCTGGACATGTTCCTGTGTGACCTGCTCTAGGTGATCTTGCTCTGGCAGGGGGGTTGGACTCGATGATCTTTTGAGGTCCCTTCCAACGCCAAATATTCTGTGATTCCTTCTGCTGCCCAGTTTTATAATCTTACTGCAACTTCTGTGGGTTAGGAGCTGCTTTTTATGTCTGGACCTGTTGCAAGGTCACAGTAAACAACAGAGGTAAACAATGCTATTAATGGGAACAGGCAGTCGAGGCTGCAAGGACCTTGGTCAGAAGCAGAGCAGCATCGTGGCTTCCCACCAGCCGTGGGAGCGTGAGCCGCGCTCTGCAAGAGCTGCTTTATCTCCAGCACTCACAGGAGCTTCGAGCCAGCCTGACGGGCTCCAACACCTAAGTTTCAGAGGTTACGACACCTGACTTGCCTGTAAAACATCCCTTGCCTGAACCTGATCTCCAAGCCTGCTGTAAAAATATTCCAGCCTCCCCAGGTAATTAAGTTCTTCATGTGCATCCAGGAGATGACCTGGGTCCCGGCACTTTGGTGGGAGGGAGTCCTGCTCCCCATGCCCCGTGTGCCTGCAAACAAGCAGCCTCCTCTTACCTTCTTCTGACGGTGGTCCATAACCAGTATCACAACCACTGTGACTGCCACGGCAGCCAGGGTCACCAGCACGCTGGCCTCCCAGTAACGTCCAAAGGAACACAGCTGGACTGTGGAGTAAATGTTTGTCCAGAGAGACATGTAGAAAACCTATAAAACCCCAAGGAGATTGATCATACTGAAAGCTGTGAAAGTGAGAAGAGTCAAGAGAAGAAGAAAACTACCAGTCCCTTCTCCCAGGGCAATATCTTACCATGAATGAGATTTTCAGAAGGAGAGAAAGGACAGAAGTTCTTTCCAATAATAAATAGGGGAAAGAAAGGACTAGAAGGACTGAGTGAGCTCTAGTTTATTATAAAAAATTACAGGTCATCAAAGACAGAATGTGAATTACTAATGATGATTCATACCCTAGGAAGGATTTCAACAGAGTTCTTCCATTTAGATAAGAAATGCACTCACTGAGGCATATTGATAGTACTTCCAAGAGTCCCTGTATTTAGAAAGCTCCTATGTCAAAGCACTCAAGGTGGTGCAGAGACTACTCAATTACAGTAATGCTCAAGTGGTGGACACTGACACCAGGTTCAAGGACTGTGTTAAGGACTGACAAGCTCGTCCTTTGCATAAGGACACCCAAAACTGAATTCATTCAGCCTTTACTTCAGAGAGCCTGCACTTGGGCAGGAGATTGCTTAGAAGCAATGTCACAGCAGCACCTCCCAACAGCATAACTCGTTTGCACTAAACAGGCACCAAAACCCTCAGAACACTGAGCGCCAATTCCTACACCATTAGTGAGAGGAGGAGGAGATGTGTATAACGGGTATCCAAAAACATAAATGCAGCTAAGATGAAGGAGTCAGACTTTATCACACACTCAGCACCCTGCAAAGTATCAGCCTTACAGCTGATGCTGATGGTTGAGGTCTCTGAAGGAGCTTCTCTCACCAGAAGATAAGCAAGATTAGACAACCACCTCAGTAACCAAAGCTGACTGGTCTGTTGGTCTAAATTAACATGAAGAGCAGAATATCTACAGATTTGAAAAATCAGGTTAAAAACAAGTCTGATGTAGGCTCTACTATCTCAGCATATGCTGGTTATTCATCCATTGGCAGCCCACTTCAGTGGGACTACCAGCAAGGGGCTGGAGAAGGTGCCTTGCCCTCCATCTACAGAAATTCTGTGAACTGAAATTTTTAAAGGAGCCAACCAGGACAAGTGAAAACCAGTATCTCCTTCCCATCCAAACCTCCCTTGCTCCCTCCCTTGGCACAAGAACCCCAGGTGTAGGTCTTGATGCACCTCAGCATGCAGGTGGCTATGGGAAGCCAGCACTGTCCTTACCACAGCGATGGCCATCTGGAATGCCCTGGAGTTGTAGAACATGTACCGTCTCACTTCAGGCTTTAGGACAGCATCCTGGATTAACCTTCCCCACCGATCTGCTGGGACCTGCTCAGGGAGCAAACAGAAAACTAGAGCCACCCTCCAGTTTTGGGCTCCTGGTCCTATCAGAACTAGCTCGGGCAGTCATCGTGGGGCCAGGCTGGTCCTGCAGCCAAAAGCTGTGTCCCAGAGCACCCTCCCACAGAGCACACCTTCAGTCTCATCCATACACTTGTCACAGACCCCAAACTTGTGTTCTTGCCTCGTTTGCAGTGAGTAATATCTCTCTGGAAAGTGCAGGGAAAGTCATAAGAGACAATCACCTTTTTTATGACAACGGATAAGACAAGACACATTGTCCCAGGGATGCTTCATCCCACCAGTGACTTTCAAACAATTCCCTAGGACCCGTATTGAGTGGGTTTCTTCATGGAGGTTTAATCCAAGACCATTACGGGTGACTTGAGGCCACAGGGAACAGACTGAAGTTGAACAGAAATAAGTGACTCCCAAACCACAAAAAAGAAAAGCTGTCTGTGCTGTGGGTGCAAACAGAGAGGATGCTAGTCCAGGTGACATTCACTCCCGCAGGGTCCCCAGGAGAGAGAACGCATGGGGAGCTTACCTGAACCCCAAGGGACTTCAGTTTCTCTGTGCAAAGCTCCATGTCAAAGGAGGTGGCTGAGCAGCTGTTGTCCATGCTGAGCACCATGAGCACCTGGCCATTGGTGGGTTCTGCAAGAGCCCAAAGGAGACATGAGCACAGCTCTGCCGTGGGTTTTCCTCCCAGCAGCTAAGGAGTACATGGCAAAGGGAAGGCTGAGACCACCCTGATGTATTTTAAATGGATGCAGAATCCCCCCTTAGATATCTCCAAAAACATCACAAGGAGCTTTGGAAGCAGCCTGATGTGGCCTGTGAGGAAACAACCTACAAAAAGGGAGGAAACCTCAAACACATTCCAGGAGTGAGCAGCCAGAGATAACACATGATGCTCTGACCTTCAGCAGGATAATGTCTTGCCTCACTGATCCCTAACTGAAAGGACAATGGACTTCAGCTGCTAAGGTTATCTACCTCTTGCAGATATCCCCCCATTGCCTACCCACCCCAAGAAAAAGCTTGAGCAATCAAATTAAGGTGCTTTGCAGTAATCGCACTGTCTGGGGTGTGGCAGGGCTGCCCTGAGCATGAGCCTCATGGGTCCTCCAGCATCCAGGTCCCTGCTCCAGCAGTGCTACTGGGCACTGTGGCTCTGCTCAAGGCTCTCAGCATCCCAGTTTCAGCTAGGGCTAGGATCAGAGATGTAATCTAGAGACTCAGGCTGCAATCAGGAGACTAGAAAGCATGAGGACAACCTGTCCTAGATTTGAGGACCAGGCTGCTCAGAGCTGAAACAGAGAAACCTTGGAGCAGCACAGGAGAGCTGTGATCTCCAGGCATCCCATCTGGCATTCAGCTAGAGTTTACACAAGCTCTGCTACATCAAGAGGAAGAGATCGGGTCCAAGGAAGTGGCTTGTTCAGATGAAATCCTGTTTCACTGCACTGTTTCACCCAACTTTCCTTCCCCTTTACAGATCTGGGGTCAGCTCCATGTCCCCTGGGGTTGCTCCTGCTGACACTGCCTGCTCAGTGGTGTCCCAGACTGCTGTGCTGGCTGCACTCACCTCTCCCTTCTCTCCCACTTATGTCCTTCATCCTCACTGCTCAGGAACAGGAGATGCCAAGTGAAACGAGGCAATTAAATTACAATAGGGCATGACTGCATCTAGTCAAAAAGGGAAGAGTAGATGCACCTGAACCCTCCAGGATAACAAGGTCCTGTTTGTTTGCTGAGGTTTATCCCCTCCTGACACAGAGCAGTGGAGGTGATGAGTACCAGGCAAAAATAAAAACAAATGACCTCAGCCATGGGCTCATCTCTTCTGCTCTCCGTGGCTTTGGTCAAGTTGCCCAGCACAGTCTAGCAAGTTGAGTGCCAAGCTGAGATACTGGAGATTTGCAGAGAGGTTCAGCTCCTTGACTTCTGCTGGAGTGACAAGAGCTGCTCCACCCCTGTCAAAACTGAAAACTAAGGAGGTACCATGAATGGAGCAAGCAAAAAAGGGTGCCCTGCTGAACGGTGGGTGGAGGTGTCTGTGAGAACAGCCATCTGTGGCTTTGCCTTCTGGCTCTGCACAGCACTCTCAAGCGCTTTCAGAAGAGGGACCAAATTGTGACTGGGAAAAAGAGTCATTGGAAAGCACAGTTCAAGTTCTCCAAAGATTTCATTAATTTTGAGGGCCAAGGGGAAAGGACTTCTAGGGTCCTGGTTTTCCATAGGTGGATGTCTGCTCATTTCTATACAGCTGTCCTTGCAAAAAAGCACAGGTGTCTGCATCCCCTCCCCAAAATCCTGAAACATCCATAATGTTTACTCACTTTTACAAATTAAGTTGCTGTTAACCAGCATCTTTGAAAAACCTGTCTTCTGTTATTTTAAGGACACTGTACTCAGTACTGCCTTTCTCCTCCTCATCACCAAGTCCATAGATTCATAGAACTGTAGAATGGTCTGGGTTGGAAGGGACCTTAAAGATCATCTTGTTTCAACACCCCTGCCATAGGCAAGGACACCTCCCACTAGCCCAGGTTGCACAAAGCTTCATCCAACCTGACCTTGAACACTTCCAGGGATGGGGCATCCACAGCTTCTCTGGGTAACCTGTTCCAGTGTCTCACCAATCACAGAGTGAAGAATTTCTTATTAATATCTAATCTAAATCTATCCTCTCTCAGTTTGAAACCATTACCCTTCATCCTATCACTCCACTCCTTATTGAATAATCCCTCCCTGGCTTTCCTGTAAAGTCTCCTTCGAGTACTAGAAGGCTGCTTTAAGGTCTCCCTGGGGCTGCTCACTTACCTTTCACCCACTGCAGGGATCCTTCCTTTAAATCACTCTTACAGTAGAGGATGGAGGGAAGTGCCCCGTTTTTCTCCATCCCACTAGCTTGGCTCATATGGGCCATGCTGAAGATGCCTCTGCTCGAGGGACTCTGTCCTGCTGTCAGGAATTCAGCACTTTGTCAGTCTGCTTTATCTGCCACTCCTAAGACACAGGGATCCAGCCCCAAGGCAGTCGGCTGGCTCTCCTCGTTGGGGACCAGGCTGTGAACTCCTCATTCACTCTCCCACCGCCAACTTCCTCCGGACGCTGCTTTCCGTGAACAAGGAGGCATTCTTAACCCTGAAAAAGAGGAAAAAGATGACTCCACATCTTGCAGAGGCACCAGATAAAGGGTAACAGCACAGACCACTTGGGTGTACTCTGCTCTTTGGACCCCACGCCCTGCGGGTGTTATCACCAGGCAGGTGTTGGGCAGCCACGAGCGCAGCGCGCACAGACCCGTCTGTTCCTGCAATTACCTCTTCTCTTTCTGTCCATAGGTGGAAAAGTTACCCTTAAATATTCCTTAAACTATCCCAACGGCCTTAAATATTCGTATTTTGTAAGCAGTTAGTCAAGGAACAGGCAGGATTCCTCCTCGCAAAGTCAACAGGCTTTTTTGCCATTGCTTTCAGCGGGCACTTCCAGAAGAGAGCGGAGCCGGTGGAAATGCCCCTCCCTGGGAACCACGTGCCCTGCTCGCTGGCACGGCGCAGAATTCCCCACCGCAAGAAGGAAGCCGCGCAGAGAAGGAAGAAAACTGGATCTGCAGAAGGCAGAGGCAAGCAGGAGCTCTCAGCCAGCAGCAGCAAAGCCTTTCAGGGTCTCTTCCCTTTCCCCTCCTCCCCGCTGCGGGCCGTGCCAGAAGCTGACGGGGCACGTCCCCGCACCAGGCAGCGTGCCCGGGAGTTTTCCAGGCAAAGGCTGCTGATGTAGGTCTCTAACCTACTGCCAGTACCTGTGGGTGGTTGTTAAAGCAAATGCTTGGAAGAGCCTGATGTTTACTTTCCAATTATCTCCTACTCACTCCCGTGGCTCAGCTGCATCTGCCCTGGCTCCCAAACTATCCCTGACTTTTAAACCTCTGCTCGGTTTTACTTTTGTAGCAGGAGCCTGTTGCTGTCTCTTGGTGTTCGGGTTCCTCACGGAGCTCGTATGCTACCATTCCCCCCTTGCACAAAGCCAGGAGTCACTGATTGAAGAGCTGCCAGAAACTGAGGCAAGAGAAACACCACGAGAGATTCTTCTGATTGCAAAAAAAAATTTAAAATACCTGCAGAGGGATGGAAACTTGCACATAAAGGAACCGAGCCATCGCAGATGTTGCACAAGAGGTGTGCAGCGTGTGTGTGCGTGCACAGAATGGGCACAACACCCCCTGTGCACCAGTGCAGGTGAGGAGTGATCCTGCTGTACACTGAGCCCAGCAATCCAGGCAGATTTCCTGGCTGAGCACGGGTGGCCACGTGTTACAGAGCATGTCTTCCAGTGCCAAAAGGTGGATTCAGACAATGAATATCTCACTCCTTTTCTTCCTTTCACCTTCAGTCCCTTCAGGTTAGCATCAAACAGAAAGGAAAATGCAAAACAAGACAGAAATGTCCCCACAAAACAGAAGCAAGGCAGAGTGAAAAAAACCAGGAGGAAACAAAAGGAAAACCTGAGCTAAAACCTACCACCCTGTTGTTGCTGCTGTCACATTAAGTTAGAGATGAATCAAGGCTCTCTGGCTTAGATGGTGAGAACTTTGAGTTGCTGGAGGACAGAGCCCAGGAGACCACAATGAAGGATGCAGCAGGCTGAGGGAAGTTCAGCTTCCCCAGCTCATCAGGGAGCTGCAGGAGGGAAACAGCCTTCCCCAGCTAGCACAAGCTCACCAGCAAAAGCAGCTTTGCTTTTACCTCTTCATGCAGCCTAGAGCTCGCTTGGCTCCACTGCCTTTTATTGCAGAAAAGCTGCCCCTTTTTGGAGATGGGTCCCTGGCCCCAAGTGTTCCTCTGCCACCTCTGGTGTTAAATGTGAGGGGCATTCTCTCATCTCTTGCCCTCCCTAGGCTCTGGGTCTTGCTTCATTTCCAGAGCAGCCAACCGAGGCTTACCTGGTCCAGCTCGCCTCCTGGTCCTGGGGAGCCAGCTCAGTTCCCGCCTCCTCCTCACTGTTCTTTATCTGCCAGCACCCCTCTCTGCACTGCCCAGACACCACAATGTCCCACTGCTGAGCAGGGGGGTCTCCAGTCCCACAGCTCCAGCCTGTGCCAGGGAAGGTCACTCTCTTCCCTGCATCTCTTGAGAACCACGGACAAAGCAGGCACAGCTCACCCAAGACAAGAAGCCTTCACCCCCACACTCCCTCTCATTCCCCTGAGCTGCAAGCACCAACTTGCAAAATCTCCCTTGTGCATGTGACTTTTCCCCGAGGCTGGTTTCAGAACCGTGGTTTTAACCCTCTAGAGTTCCCCAAAAGTGCCTCCCCACCAAAGGCACAGCCATGGAAGGAGATCCCAACACAGGAGTTGTCCTCACCTTTTGCAGGGTGAGGGTCCAGAGCTGGAGTTGGACCCTGAAGGTGATGAAGATTTGAAGAGCAGCACAGACAGCAGACTCTCCTCCTCCTCCTCTTCCCCCTCCTTCTCCTCAGTCAGTCAGACAGGACTCACAAAGTACAAATCTCAAGGTTGCATCAGATTAGTTGCCGTGAACACATTAGTGGAAGCCAGGCATCGATGACAGGGCTGGAGAAATCAGAAGAGGTGAACAAAGATGTCAAGGGTGAGAAGAGGTCACTGTATATTTAGCACAAGGTCATGTCAAAGCACAGAGAAAAGGAGATAACACGCAGGGTGGGAATTGTAGCCCTCCTCCAAACAGGAGGGAGGGTGGGTGCGAGTTGCCTTCTTTCTTCTCCAGCTGCTGGACTTAGAAGAAAAGCCACAGGCTTGGCTCCAAGGTCAGACAGACCCTCCAGAACAGCTTCACATTCTGGAGAAGTGATTCACTTCCATGAAAAGAGGAACACCACAGGAAAGAAGAATCGTTAGCCTGGGAATTGTGGTTTCACAGCTCACAAAAGCTAGAGTCCACGGAGGGCAGGAACACAGTGAATCAAGTATTTTAGTAACTGTTAGTCTTAGTGAATGGTTTAAATGAAAAGATAAGATGCTTTGTTGCAGGGACTGTGTACACTTACTGGAGAAAATACCATTCTGGTCTCAGACAGATGAATTTCTGCAGCCCTGCTGGCTCTAGACTTTGGTGAGCAGTGTGTTCATTGCATCACGTGGCCACATGGGCAAAGGAACCAACTCCAAAGCCACTTACCCACATGGGATCTTGTTACTCTGGGAACTGGCAACTTACACAGTAAAATCATCCAGGTATTGAGAAAAATCAGATAAAACTTCTTGCTGTCATTAGCTCAAGGCTCAGCTCAAATTCCCACCCAAGATAGGACCATGCAAAGCTTTAGGTTCTTTTGCAAATGCTCCTCATCAAAAGCTTTGGCTTCTCTTGGTGCCCACACAAAGATCATGAGGAAGGGAGAATACTATGACCAAAGTGCTTAGAGAGCCCTGTCTGCTCACTGCAAAAAACCACCTGAGGCAAAATTCAATAGGGGTGATAAACTTGAAAGCAACATTCCTAATCCCCTGCAGCACGTACACCATGCACCTCTTGCTTAGCAAGATGTGTATGTCTGGGTTAATCTTGGCATCAACACCTCATCCCATCAACACAAGCAGAAAAACCCTGCTCATTTGGTAGGGGTGTTGCAAGGAAAAAAAAAAAAAAGAAAAAAAAGAAAAAAGACCCAAACTCACAACCCCAAAGGAAAAATGAGGAAATTCCAAGTTTAAAGCAATTCCAACTTTGCTGCTCTAAAGCATCAAAACAGGCCACACACCATGAAATATTTAGGCTCTCTTGGACTAACAGGCTTTCCCTCTGAAAGTTTTCAAAGCATTGGTTTCACACCTGGAAGCTCCACAGCAGCTTAAACAAACCAAAATCAGAGGCAAATTTATCTGGTTATTTTCCACCCAACTACATCTCTGAACTTGCAGCTCTGGCCCAAAGGAGATGATGGATCTGCAGGTTGGGTTGTAAGGAATCAAGGTCTCCTGGCCCAACTTCAAAAGCAGACACCAAACTATAGGCTCAGAAACCTCTGGCAGGTGTTAGTTTTCTGATCATCTTATTTTTTGATGATTTCATTAGGCAGGTGAAGTCCTACCAGGTATCTTCTCAATCCAAGCAGGTGTCTGTAGCTACAGGTCCCACAGAATAGTTTCTAAAACGGTCACTGATTGATTTATTCCAATAGATAACACAGTTTAGATTCTAGCTGGCAAATAAGTTGCTACTGTATTTGTATAAATGCCTTTATATCTGGGTTTCTGAAATGCAGAGGTGTGTCTGTAACACTCCTACCCGCCTATTAATGGCTCTACCAAAACCTGAGCATTAGAAATCCAACCCTCTAGAAGCCAACAAGGAGAACTATAATTAACAGCAAATACAAAGTCCGTGAGGAAACTAGAAAGACATTAGGAGGGAGGCAAAGGCTCACAAGAAATAGGGAACTATTAGACTGTGAACCAGAAAGAGGACACTGGCAGGATCCCAGCACAGACTGGAGGTGCTTCTGCTTCACACAGCTCAGCTGACACGCTCCGAAACCGTGCCCATTAAAAATGAAGGTCTTCCAAAAGTTGCAATGAGAATGGGTGAATTGATAGTGACTGAACACACAGACCCCTCTGCTCTGGGAAGCATCGTGTCGGCTGGCAGGGGATTTGGGGATTTGTTTTATACAAATCAGAGTTAATGCAGCTTGAGGTTTGTCTTGAGCTTCGTCTTGAGCTTCCCTCGCTGCTGTCTATGAAGCAGCAAGTCCTGACTTCATAAACCCATGGCAAAGGTATTTGTAAAGTCTCCCTCTCTCACTTCATTTGCTCTTTGCTTATTTCCTGCTTCCCAGTCTTGCCTCTCCGATAATTAAGTGATGAGCTCCCATTGCCAAATGAGACCTCACCCTTCCATCCAACACGATGAAAGCAGCTGCCAGGGCTGGCAGCTATCAGGGGACAAAACCCAACTGTGCAACTCCAGGAGATGGGGACAGCAGGACTCCAGCGGAGCCTCCACAGCCACCCTGCAGCCCTTAAACCTCCCTCTGAAAAAGCTCCTCTCAACTAAGTATTTCCCATTTCAAATGGAGAGAATCGCTTCTTCTAGCCTCAGGGAATCTGGTGAAAAACATCTGTCTGCTTTGAAGCAACCTCTAATTTATTTCGAGACTTCTCCACTCTCATGGAGTCCCTGGACTAAATAATCCCTCACCTCCCCATCACTATTACTTGGAGCTGCATTTGCCAGACCTCCCCCAGGCCCTTCCATGCTCTATTCACAGAGCAATTTATTTTCCTCTCTTTCAAAGGTCAGCATCCGAACAGGACACAGAGAGCTCACCACAGTCACGAGCGTAACGACTCTCTCTTCCTCACCTCCACCTTACACAGGACACACTGTGTAACCACTCTGTGGTTTCATTTCAAAACCAAACCATTTCCTGACTCTGGAGGAGTTCAACCTCATTCCCACAATTTCTGCAGTGCCACGCAACTGGTTATTGATTGATTACTTGGGATTTGGGTATTGGATTGCACTTCTCTTCAGGGAGTCTCATCCCATTGGTTTCAGATCATTTCTCCCATTTATCAAGATCATTTTGAATGGTAATTCAGTCCTCTGTACTGTTTGTATCTCTCTTCCCAGCTCGGTGCCCTGGACATGTATTATAACTGTACTCCCTTTTCCATCGTGCTGCATCAATGAATATATTACGGGGAACACAATTCCAGGAGAAAAAATTCTGCCATTTGAAGTGTTTTCCCAGACTGGCAGTAACACCAATACCAATACCTCCTGTCCTTGGGGGTAACCTCATCCTCTGTCACGTTCTTATTATTACTGGGCTTGCTCTTGACTCTTTCAAGTCCCACTGCTTTAAATACTGAACTGTACACTCCTGAGTCTGCTTTTTCCTATCCCAACTCCTAAGACTGTATTCTCTATTTACTACATAGACCACGTAGAATCAGAGAATCATTTCAGTTGGAAAAGACCTTTAAGATAAAGTCCAACTGTTAACCCAGCACTGCCAGGGCACCACTAACCCATGTCCCTCAGCACCACATCTCCAGGGCTTTGGAAACCCCTCCAGGGATCACAGGGACTCCACCACTGTCCTGGGCCAGGCCTAGACAACCCTGAAGGGGAAGAAATTGTTCCTCAGGTCCAATCTAGACCTCCCCTGGGGCAAGTTGAGTCTGTTTCCTCTTGTCCTATCACTTATTCCTTGGAAGAAGAGACAAGCCCCACCTGGCTCCAGCCTCCTGTCAGGAGCTGTCAGAGCCAGAAGGTCTCCCCTCAGCCTCCTCTCCAGGCTCAACAAGCCCAGATTCCTCAGCCACTCCACACCAGCCTTGTGCTCCAGACCCTTCCCCAGCTCCGTTGCCCTTCTCTGGCCACGCTCCAGCCCCTCAATGTCCTTCTGGGAGTGATGGGCCCAAAACTGACCCCAGGATTTGAGGTTCAGCCTCCCCAGTGCTCAGTACAGAGATACGATCCCTGCCCTGGTCCTGCTGGCCACACTGGTGCGGATCCAAGCCAGGATGCTGGTGGCCTTCTTGGCCACCTAGGCACACACTGGCTCATGTTCAGGTGACTGTCACTCAACTCCTGCAGATCCCTCTAGCCAGGCACTGTTTTGATAACCCTACCTCCTTTGCCCTACTTGAAAGACCAGTAACAGCCCACTGCTACCCCAGCTCCATTTGCCACCCGCAGGCTCTCCCTACACAAGCCTTGCTCGTGGCTCTGCTCTCTGCAGCAGCCAGCACGGGCAGAGCTCAGTTTCTTTTGATGAAATGGCTTTTTCAGTGAATAACTGTTCCTTTTTTATTATTTTTTTTTTTTTGTATTTTCCCCAGTGAGCCTTAATTAGGAGAATAAAGTTGCTGAAAGCTTCATCGCATGCTTCCCCTCTCTTCCTGCACACAAAGCCTTCTTTCACGGCCTGTTTTTTGTCAAACAGCTCAGCAACGCTGACAGATTGACAGTCATTAAATATAAAAACTTTATTTCACAATATCCCTAAATTACATGTTTCAAATGAAAAACGACACTTGCTTAAGGCATAAAGTGTGGTTCTTGGGAGGGTTTTTTTCCCTACTTCTGTTTTTTTTCCTGTGAAGACTTAAAGCATTTTTCTTTTTATTATGGTAATGTGAAACCCTCTTTCTTGCATCTCAAATTAAACAAGAGAAAGCTTGCTATGTGCCTTGGATAATGATTCAGCTATTGATCCAGAAGATGCTTTATTAGATTATTTTGAGACGGCCAAATGTAATTTAATACCTATTTATTTTCTATTCTTATGCCAGTCCGAGATATCATCTTTTCTGCATGAAATTAGTACTTTCTCCTTTTAACCTCAAAGAAAGATTACACTGTGCTCCTGTCTTGGTTTAGTTTGGGGAACTTTTTCAACAGTACATTGATCTGAAAGGTTCTTGGTAGTCTTTGAATACTTCGAAGGCAAAACCTCATCTGGGATCAGGGGGTTCTAGGCTGGTGTCTCATCTTACACATGAATACAAGAACTAGTGATGTCAGATATGAGGAAAAAGAGACTCCAGATGAGGAAAAATAGAGACAAAGAGGAAAAATAATCCAGTTTCATACAGGCAGAGAGAAGGAAGAGGAATTTTATTCTTTTTACAGTTATCTGTAGCCTGCAGAAGGGTCTTCATGATGGTACATCACAAAGGCAAGAGAGCACAGGATTTACGTCAGTCCAAAATCAGGGTGTGCTTTTCTAACACTGACCCAGCTACTCTACACGCAGCTAGGGCTGGGACACACCAGAAGCTTGATGTGCTTATCTCTAACAAAAAAAAAAAAACCAACCCTCCAGCTTTAATAAAGATCATCAGAAATTGTGTAGGGACTTCACAAAAGGTCTAGGAGTTGACTTGCTGGAAAGTAGCTCTGCAGAGAAGGACCTGGGGGACAAGTTCACCATGACCAGTAATACGCTGTCATTGGCAAGAAGGCCAGTGGTGTCCTGGGGTGCATTAAGAGTGTGTCCAGCAGGACAAGGGAGGTTCTCCTCCCCCTCTGCTCTGCCCCAGTGGGGCCACCTCTGGAGTATTGTGACCAGTTCTGGGCTCCCCAGTTCAAGAGAGACAAGGAACTACTGGAGAGAGTCCAGTGGAGGCTACAAAGATGATGAGGGCACAGGAGCATCTCTCTGACAAGGAAAGGCAGAGAGCCCTGGGGCTGTTTAGTCTGGAGAAGACTGAAAGAAAGCTTTGACACTGAGGATGTTGAGAGCCTGGCTGGGGTTGCCCAGAGAGGTGGTGGCTGCCCCATCCCTGGCACCATTGCAGGGGAGGTTGGCC
>WTSP01003510.1:0-10016 GCA_025331215.1 Actenoides lindsayi
GAATCACAGAACGTTAAGGGTTGGAAGGGACCTTGAAAGATCATCTAGTCCAACCCCCCCGCCAGAGACGGGGTGCTCGCAGCACTTGATCTGGCATTCACTGCTGGGAGCAAGCAGCTCACAACCACTTCATGGGCCGAGTACTACTTTGTGTACTTCATAGTTGTATCAGTACCAATATTAGTTTTTTTCATTATTATTTTATTACATAAATGTCCATTTCAACCCACACATTTCCTTTCCTTTTCCCAATTCCCCTGCCAGCAAAGACCAGTGCCTCTGGGAGCTGCCTCTGACTCCAGCCAGGGAAAATCACCCCAGTCTCCGAGACTGTCCTTAATGCCTTCACTGCTGGGAAGCCCACCATACCTTCAACCCCAGTGGTGGGAAAATAGGATGAGGGCTCGAGCCAGCCCCAGCAACGCACTCTTGTGCTGCTGCGGGAAGTGCCAACGCGAACAACCAACCCCCAGCACTCCCTGACCAACCAGAAGAGGCTCTGCAGCAAGAAGAGGGCTGTTCCCCACCCACTCACTCAAAGGCTGCCCCAAGCAGATGGTTTTCCCCTGCTTTCCACATCCCTGGCACAGGCTCCATCGCTGCGGAGCACGAGGAGCAAGCAGACACACCACACCAGCAAAATCCCAGCGTGCAAGCGGAACAGCTCCAGTCTGGCCCACGTTAGCAGGGCACGCAACCTGACCTCTCTCTCCTCCATAGGAGGAGGGGGAGCGTATCTCCAGCACCCCTCTGCCTCCCTGCACCCACAGTCCTCCCCCATAAACCTGCCTCATTTCTCACAAACACCTACGCAGGGAGTTCTGTGTACTGGCTCGTCTCAAAACTTCATCAAGCCTCGTACAGGCGCAGCCAACTTTTAGAGGAGGGTTGACTTTCACTCTTCGTGGTCTCGGAGCTATGCAACGTGCTGCATCCGTGCTGTGACCTCCTGTTTATCGTGGAACGAGTAACGCAGTTTAATTTGGATTAATTTCACGTATGGCTTCTCTGTGACCCCAGAGAACCTCTGGCTGCCCTCACGCTTCAGTGTAAACATCAAGTAGATCCGGGCACGAGGCTCTAGATACGAGAGGCAAAATCTCTGCCTCAAAGCTTTGCAGCAAAAAGCTAAACAAGGAGGATTAATGAAAGGCCAGCACATGATTTATGGTACTCTGAATTTCCTCGCGTGCCAGCGGGAGACTGTCGGCTGCAGCGCAGCGGGCAGGGACCTGTGCTTAGAGGATGGATCCCACAGCGGGTAGCATAAGGAGCATGTCATCCAACAGGACCCATGGAGGTACCTGAAGGTCACACGTGCTTTGGCTGCTGAGGTCACTCTCTCTCTCTGCTGCTCTCAGGAGTGGTCAACAGGACAGGGGACGCTGGCTCCGGGCAGGCAGCAGCACGGCAACGCAGGCTCGCAAGACAGGTCACTGCCATACCAGGGATGGTCAGCCAGCTCAGCACATACAATCCAAAACTTCACGGCCTGGAAGGGCCTTTGTTGTTATTGTTATGTCAAGCAACAGTATTCTGGACTGTGCTCTTGTGTCCTCAACCCTTGGATTTCTAACTTCTCAAGCCAGCAGGGTCACCTGTCCTGCAGCAGCTGGCTCTGGAGGTCTCACCACTCCACAATTCCACCTCTACCCTCACCAGCCCAGCTCAGTGTCGTGTCCTGTCCCCCCCACATCCTGAGAGACCCATTTTCTTGACCCTCACTTCCACACCCAAAGACTTCAGCAGCAAAGACCCCACCACCCCCTCCATGCATGGGGGGGCAGCAAGAGGTTGTTCTCCTTCCTTCACTAACCATCTCCCTAACAGCTCAGGCGGACAAAAAGGACAACAGCAAAGGCATTTCCACTGGGGCCATCATTGGGTTTCCAACCCCATTAACCTCCCTCTCCCCCTCTTCAGAAAAACATGGCAAGTTGGACCACACAAAGTCGAGGTCTCACTAGAAGCAAAAGCAAGCCTTTCATTGTCTTTAGCCAGTATTTCATGCATTGCGCTGTTATTTCTTGCTTTGCTTGTAACAAGTAACATCTTACCCAAAAACAGCCCAATGTGTTAGGGAAAAATAGACAGCAAACCTAACGAGGGTGAGAGGAAAGGCAGTGAGGTCCCATTCCTTCCTTTTAACACAGAAAAAAGGAGACAGCCCCCCCAGTTTTGCTCCCAAAAGCAAACCCTGCAGGAGCTCCATGAACGCAGCTGGATCTAAGGAAGGGAAATGATCTCCACCACGTGCAACAGTAAAGCCAGGTCCTAATTACCACAGCTCTAGAAAAATTATATAGCACATTTTGTAAGAAGAGGAATTAACTGCCATATCAAAGCAAAAAAAGCCAGTTTAGCATCAGCAGTCCAGCTGGATACCCTGTCCTAAAGGACTGGATAGTTGATCTTCCGCTGTTGCCACATCTACTTTAGCTTCCCTACCTGCTTTAGTGCCTCCCCCCTGACAGAGGCACCGCAACACATCAGCGCACGAAGGCAAGTCCCGACAGAAACATCATCTTGTTCCCACTCCTTCAGCATTTACAGATGCCTGACAGTGAGCTCAGTCTTGCCTAAACGCCGCAGCCTGTTATTTTTATGCCATGCCCCGCAGCGGATGGAGCAGCACACGGCACAGACAGACGCACGCCAGGCACCAACTCACATATGTTTTGACAACTGCGTTTTTATACCAGCGCTGGGTTTCACCAGGAGCAAAGGGACTGCTCAGGACAGCACGTCAAACAGTTTCTCTTCACGGAAACACAACGGGGCCAGACAAGTGTTCAAGAAACTCAAGCAATTCTTGTTCATTGGATCCCCGCGATATTTTCACTGATGAATAAATTATCGTACACATCAAAGGCAGGATTTCCAGTTGGAGGTTATTTACTTTCACCTCGATCACAGCAGCTCTGGCAAGCGAACTCAAGATACAGAGGTTGGACAAGCCAAGCAGCAAGTGCTCGCATGCTGGGAACTGTTCAAACAGGAATAATTCAATCTTTTTGTAGTCTCACCCCGGCTAATTTGCCACAAGCTGTCTCTTTTCAGATGCTACATGAAACATGAGAAAAAAAACCCAAGCTGGATTAAGCTGGTAGGTTTACAATCAGTTCATCTATTGAGAGTTCAGGTCAGTTCGTTTTCTATGTCAAACAAATTAATTTTTGTCAGCTTCACAGAGTTAAAGGAACAAAAATTTATTGCAGGAACCAAACACTTCTCACCAGACAAGAGTGCAGCGATCACTTAACTAATGCAAACGATTTTCAGGCTGCATGCAAGGAATGCATGGGATAATTGTAGGGCATTTCCTTTCACTGGCATTTTACAAGTACTTTTTAGGTAGCTATGGAGACGTTACAGCCTTTTTCATTTTGCTGTCATAACTAGACAGCTATTGATTTCTTTGTAAAATTCCTGGGAAGAGCAAGGAAGGATGGGGGAGTCTGAAGTACCAGAAGGCCTGAGAGCAAGAAACTGAAGAAAATGTAAACATACCTCAGATGAAGGCAGCAGCACAAAGGCTCCTTGCAGGAGGTAGCCTTGAACTCCAGGTTCTGCTTTAGTACTTCTGCAAGTCAGGAGGTAAACATACATCACGGTATAGCAGGCAGGCAACAGTGACAGCTTCCCAGCCAGGTCCAAAGGGACCAACACTTCCAGCTACCATTGCCTCCACTCTGCACAGATGAGGCACTCTCCGACGGCATGCTCTGGTTTTGCTCTGACAGAAAGCTTCCTGGAGACATAGTGGGACTCCATCCTTGCAACGATCACACTGGACTACAAAATGTTTCCCCTTCCCTCTGAACAGTTTAGGTGGAAGCCTCATCCCCAGCAGGCCTTGCAGGGCATCAGTGCCTCCTCTCCATCCTCCCTAGGAGTTACAGCCTGGCAACTGGTCCAGCAACCCTGCACGAACGGGGACAACAGCTCAAGAGCTCACTGTCGGGTGAGCAAATGCTCAGCAACTGATTCTCCCGTGACAGCCCAAAATGATCCCCAGAGAAATGCCTTTCACCATTTCACTTTGACATCTTTATGATCAAACTTCTGCCTATGCAAGTTTAAAACCACGTGTCACGACAAACGAGTCTGAAACCTGAGATACTGACCTGGAAAACACTGTCACACACAGATAAGGATGTGTAAATAATTATGGATCTAGGTCCCGTTCAGTAACTCCCTCAATAATGAGAACAACAGATCAGGCTCCTAACAGATTTTTCCCTTTGGATAAAACGGAAAGGAAAGCCTGTGTTTGACCAAAACATTTTTCTTAAATTCACTTTAGACCCGGACACAACAATGGAGCCAGAACCTGCAGAATTATCTCTACCACCGAGCTGCAGGAAGTTTACCAGCACCACCCTGAAAACAAATCTCAACCTCCTCATCTCCAGATTGTATTTGAAGCCTCACGGCTGCTCACCAAAAGCACGCTCTGAAGCAACACTGCAGATGGAGGGGGGACAAGCACGACGCTGCTGTTGCAGAAGCGTTCGCCCCTGTGACAGCCCTGTTACCCCCCCCTTTCATACACTGTCTCTGCAACCACATCATCAACGCTGCTCCGTTAATTCATGGGAAGGCTTGAAAGGGGGGAAGGCTTAATCGTCCTTCAAGCGGGAAAGAAGCTGGCTGAGGAGTGCGACTGCTGCCCGCGGGGGCAGGGGTGCCGCCAGCCGCGCTGGGTCTGGACGGCACACGGACACTCGGACCGCTCTCAGCGACAGGCAGATCAGCCCCCGCTCGCAACGCGCTGCTCACGGCCTCGGCAGGCACTTCTGCAGCTGGTGCTACTAGCCAGTGGCCAGCAAGGCCACCCAGCCCCAGTGCCAGCACAGGCTTGCACGGGAAGCGGGGCAAGCCAGCCAGAGGGGCAACCCCGCGAGGCGGCCCCAGGACACACCACATACCGCAGCCAGCTGCTCCCAGATGTTCCTGCCACCCCAACACTGCCAGCAGCGCCCCAGTTTCGCAGCGGTCCCACATCCCACCGGGTGTCGAGACGCACCATGTGACTGCAGGGTCCCCATGCTCCAGGGAACAGCCTGCCTTCAACCGCTGCTGGCTGGCTCCGTGCCTCCCGTCAGGGCACTGGGGTGGGAAGGGGCCACATCCACACCCCGAACCCAGCAGCAGTCCTGCCACTGACTCGGGAGAGCAGAGCCACGCTGCACGCACGCCTCCCCGGGCCCTCCCCTGAAACAGGCTCCAGCCCTCCCACCCAAGGGTGCTGGGAAGTGACGTGCACTCCCCCACCGTGCCCACATTCCTGGTAGTGCTGCACACCCCGAGGATACCCCAAAAGCCACATTCCTGCCCAGCACCATCAGCGGTGCTGCCCAGCACTACACAGGAGCTCCAACACCCACCCCAGGACGAGCGAGGAAGCCTCTGAGGGGATACTTCTGTTTAGGACCTGTTAATTACATGTTTTGTATCCAAGGGAAGGTGTAAGCCAAGGTAAGCCACTAAATGCTCCTTCTGGAGGAGGAGGAGGAAAAAAAACCCCAAACCATCACAAACAAAACCCACAAAACATAAAAACAT
This sequence comes from Actenoides lindsayi, assembly GCA_025331215.1. Lineage (NCBI taxonomy): Eukaryota > Metazoa > Chordata > Aves > Coraciiformes > Alcedinidae > Actenoides > Actenoides lindsayi. The sequence goes on from WTSP01003510.1 coordinate 5,569, forward strand.
CCCAGCCTAAGACAAGAAATTCTTCTTTAGTGAAACAAGAAAAACTAGTTCTTAGAGACAAATTAATCTTATCCAAGAAACATAAATATGCATTTCTGAATCTTCCTGATGTTTCCCTTACAAATATAACAAATTAGAAGTGCTGTCACAAGTTAAACAAGCTTCAGTTAAGTGGAGAAAAAAAACACATAAATGCTGAGGGCTCCGAGATCCAATTGACAATCCATTTCAGGCCTGCTCTCAACCAAAAGCAGCTTCCCAGAGATTTAAATGAAGAGTAAAGAAAGAGTCTCCTTTGCTTAATGCTATTTTGGAAGCAGGACAAAGGGTAGTACCACAAAGCTAGCACCTGAACCCACCAGGAGGCACGCAGCTACCATCTGCCTTTCCTGGAGATTAGCTGCTTAACACACCCACCTCTTCTTGAAGATCTTTGCTTCGCTGTGGGCACCGCTGTGGGCAGGAACTGGGAACACTCAAGCGTGCCTTAGCTGTGCCAACGTGTCCCTACACACCACCCTCTACGTAAGTCACTAACCTGCTGAAATTGCCTACAGTACACATCCTGTTCCAGGAGAACAGCCACTTGAACTTGGACCTTGAAAGAAGAGTATCAATGAACGTTCCTCACCCTCTAAACAAGGCAGACGTTAATTATCAGCATGACACTCTGCAGAACCTGGGTTTGATCCTACGGACACCTGCACGTGCCAGCCTCATGACATCCAAAACCATGGAGACCTGCGTGTTCCTTTGGCCAGTCCTCACATTCCCGGTGATCCCCAGATGTAAACAGCCAGCCTCCCTCCAGAGTGCTTACACCGTTGCCACGCTTTGCAAAGGCCGCGTTTCTGTCTAAACCTCATCTGGGGTGATAGCTAGCAATCACACACACTCCAGAGAGAAAATATCAAGTCAAGACTTCAGTAAAACACCTGTGTAGGCTCTCTGGATTATTCTGGATCCTACGAATGGACCTAAAGTTCCACAAACCAGGGAGGTAATCAGAAATTCAATTTTCCTCCGATCGAGACCCGTGCCATGGAAAGATGCTCAGCAGTGCAGAACAGGCAGCCAAAGCACAGCCGGCAAACCCAGCCCATCCTCAAAGTGTCTGATGGACTGCAAGAACCTCCGAAGAACCTGTGCCTGGAGCAACCGTGCTCTCCCTACCCTCTACCTGCACTGCCCCTGGGACAGCAGGTAGCCAGCACTAAACCACAGGCCATAAAAACTACCATGAAGGGCACACAGCCTGCGAGCCACGGCTTGGTCATTGGTGTGATCATAACCTTAACCACTGCAGGGACAGAAAACAGCTCTTGACACTGTTGCCAAATCCTACCTCAGAGGGCAAAGGGCAACAAAACAGCCCCCGAGTCACTCGCCAAACCACTCTTCTTCACAGCAAGCAAGGAAGGATGTCGTTATTAAGGATTTACTAATTCCTCCTGAATTTTAGAGCTTAGTCTGAAGTCCTTCGAACTCACACTGAACCCCTCAGCCCCTGACAGCCCAAACACAAAGCGAGGAGAAGCAGGCTCCCAGCACCATGCCTGCTGACAGAGCACCCGGACAGCTGTGTGCACAGCTGCCACGGCATCGACAAAAGGCACCACCCTTCCTCATCCCCAAAAGCAGATCCTGGTGCCAGTGTGATAAAGGCACATGTGTTCTTGTTTCTGTCACTCACAGAAGGGCATTACAGGGGAAAGGTTTGAAAATGAGGATGTTGGGAGAGTTGTTTGTTTGGCATTTTGTTTTTTATAGTATTAAAACTATTTTTCTATTACCAACCCCAAATTGAATACGTTGCATTGTCCTTCACAACCACTGCAGTGGCCGTGAACTGTCTGGGGCTATATTCTACATTCACATATAAAATAGACCCTCTATTTTCCCCTAGATTTTTGTTTCAGAACTGATCAGTCTGAGAAAAGGCATGCAAGACCAAAATAACAAGAAATTAGAATGATTTGACACATCTGTTACGGAGAAAGAAAACGAAGCTGTTCTCCAAAATCCATCACATTTGGAGCCATGAGAAGCCTGGTTTAAAACGTGCTAATTCACACCAGCCGTGATCGGATTTTTCCGATCTGAGATTAATAATTAGACAGCTGTCTTTGGCAGTGCAAAGATTCTCCGCAGTTTAAGAGTTCAGACGCTGCAGCGGCCAACTCCAGCCTCAGCTTGAAGCTCCCCACTAATATCTAGGAAAAGGCCTATAAAGAAAGATGCAGTTACAAACCAGCTTTTGGATCGGTGTGCTTGATCTTGGAGCCTTTTCTCCACGGGTGGCATTCGATGGGATTTTGTTCCTGCAAGAGCTACAACACTCTGCGTACTGGAAGTGCAATTACCAGCAAGATGTATGCAAATGGCTGCTGAAAGTCACACTTTTTGTTATTTTTATCTTACCTCAAACACCACACGGTGTTTGTTGCCAGACACTGCTGACATGGCCTCTGGTCCTGGTTCTCTGACACAAGCTGCACTGCTTAATGATGCAGAGCAGCAGAGGGGAAAGCGAGCGTCCTCACCTTAACACAAACTGGGATGCAGGTTTCTATCCCGGTGCTGGACAGGAGATCTAATCTCCCTGCCTAAATGTTCCCATGTGTTATGAGGGAAGCAGGCTTTTTGCATCTCCCAGCAGTTTTATCAAGATTCAGACTTGCACCATGCTTTTGAAGAAAGTGGAGAATGATTCTGGTCTTCCCCAGGGGCCATTCCTCATGGTCTTCAGATGACATGAGGCAGAAGATGCAAGGTGCAAGGGTAAGATCTAACAGTATTCCCCCCCAGACAACTCTACTGAAGAGCACTCTGATGAAGCATTAGCTCTGTCAGTCCAGAGGAGCCAAGCACCTAACAGCAAGCATGTGCAGGACTCCCAGCCAGGGGATACGTCGAGTTTGTCAGGCTGTACTGCGTGGCCTAAGCCCTTCCCAAATTCTCCACCTGCCTGCCCCACTAATGATGAAGATGGCCCAGGCAGGGGAAAGGAGAAGAAATTCTATACCTACGACTGGCTGACAGACCTGTATCTAAATATATTTCCACCGAGGAAAGAAATCAGCTCTTTACACAATTGGTTTATCTTGGCCTTTTGACAGAAGTAAGCACAGCCGTTGGAAAAAGGATAAAGTGTCAGCCCACCACACCTTCCTCACGGGCAGTAGAAGTCACAGAGGAACAAAGTGCTTTGGAAGAAGCTAAAGGATATCAGGAAACCATACATGCCTACAGAAAGGGCAATACACATCATGGGCAAGCAACTGCCAATCCAGTGTGATGACTGAATTAACAATGGCAAATCCCAACCTCCAAGCAGAAATAAAGTACCACCTTGGCAGCGAACACTACTAGAAAAATAACATATGGCCACTATCTTCAGCCTGAGCTGAACCAACACACAAATCAATTGAGAGAGAGGTGGGAAGGATGTTATCATTCTCTGTATCTCAGTGTGTGTTCACAGCTGAGCTACAGCACTCAGAACAAGGAGAGATCCAAAGAAAAGATCCCATGAGAAATACACTGAAAGAGTTGTTACAAATTAGCATGGTCACCTACTAGGTTGCCTGAAGTTGGAAACATGCAACTAGGGCAGATAACAAACCCATGGCAATAGAAACACTGTCCTCCAAAAGGACCAAGCTGTAATTCAGGATTGGATGCTGACTTTTCCAAACATTGGGCAAGAGATGTAATCTCTCAGGAATAACACAGAGCCTTTCCTAAGTGAAATGAAGATTAATGCTCATAAACCTGCCATCTTCAAAGACCTATTTGAAAACATTAAGGTTTCGGACCAGGGCCATCCACTAGACCTATAACAGACGCTCTCTGTTAACTCCCCTCCCTCCCCAAAGGGGAAGGGAAAGGGAATAAGGGAGAGAGACTTGGTGATTAGAAAAGAAAGCTAGAACACCTTTAATGAAAACAATAAAATGAAATACATACCAATATATACAAACCCAGTATCAAATCCAACCCCTCCTCATGGCAACTACATCACTGTCACCACTGATGCTGTGGAAAGGGTACCAGCGACATCCCAGACTGGACTCAGCAGCAGATGGGAAGTAGATTCAGGAGCTGAACTGAGGAACTAGATTCAGGAACACATGGATGGGGATCAAAGGCAGAATGGACATGGTCCTCCTCAGAAGCCAGCCACTGAGGAAGAGGCTTGACTCTCGTAACCCCTCAGCTTTATACTGAATATGGGCTGGAATCCCTCGCTGGTCAGTTCAGGGTCCCCTGTCCTGTCCCCTCCTCCCTGCAGCTGCAGCCTTTTCCTTTCTGCACCCCCAGCGTGGTACACACGACCCAGCAGGGGCCTTGCTCTGCACACCAACCCTCGGCACCAGCTCTAAACACGGGGTGTTATCACTGCCAGAAGCAGCCACTGCCTGTGCAAACACGCTGCTAACTTCAGA
>WTSP01003512.1:4498-23770 GCA_025331215.1 Actenoides lindsayi
CAAATTTTAAAACTATTTAATTCAGTCCTAAATTTTTTTTTTTTTTTTTTTTTTTTTTTTTTTGGTAGGAAAAGGTGAAAACATTGTTTATGAGGCTCTAGTCAGATATGGGAGAAAGTATCTGTTAGTAGATTACTTGAATTCTTAACCAAAGGAGAAAAATGTTTCTTCAAGGTAGGAAGACTTCAGGTGGCCTCTCAGGTTATTTGCTTGTTTTTCTTCTCTTGAATTCCTGCTTTTCATTAAGAATCAGTTTCTATTCATTGTTTGTATTAAAGTTTATAGATACATAATTGCTCCAGAAAAAAGCATATGCTCAAAGTGCCCATTATTTATGACTTTTCCTTAAGATTCAAGACGAAATCTTTTAAAGTTAGTAATGCAGTTTACATAGAAGCAGTCCTGCTTCGATGTACACCGTATTTTTAACATTTTTTTCCCTAATGACCCTGTCTGTGACATATTTCTTTCTTCAGCCTTTTTAGGCAACAAACCAGGAAACATTTCTTTTAAAAATGTATGGCTCAGATGCTTGTGACTTTGTTCCATTGAGATCAATTTGCAAATAATAATAGAATGGACTGACAAATGTATTTCTCTACAGAACATGCAAGCTAGTGAAAAAGTTCTCTATATGATGATTTCCTAGTCAATATTTTTTTAACACACTTATTAATAATACACAAAAAATAGAAAAAGAAAAATGTGGCTAAGTTGAGATACTCAATGTCAAAATTGTCAGTCCAGATTTTACATATTGTAATTCTGTAAAAGAATTAAGAGTTTTAGAGGTTATACCGGATTTTCTTTGAACCAGAGGAAATCCATTTAGGGAATAATATACTGTAACATTTGTATAGTTAAACAAATTTAATAAGACTACTGATGTTAGGTTTTCATTAAAATTTGGTATTAGCTTTACAACTGTAGTTACCATTTGTCTAGTTCATTTGTTTTGTTTTTCAGCCTTTATGACAAATCACTTTTAGTTCTTGGTATATCAGTTCTCTGGCATGACAATGAAATGGATTTTCAACTCAGTAAGTGATTCTGTCAGTACCTCGATTTTTTGGGAACATAATTCATCTTGAAATGTGAAAAAAATCTCAGTATTCAATGTTTATCTTGTGAAAAAGGGCTCATTTAATGTTTCTTAAATAGTACAATTGTAAATAAAATCACTGTAGTTTACAAATCAGATTTGAGAAACCTTTTTTCCCTTGGGTTTGTACACACTTTGAAAACATTGAGCTCATCAGAAGGACTCCTAGAAACAGAACCATAACATAATTGTATCAGCTTATTCTTTATCCTTTAGCAGAGACCTTCTAAAGGTAAAAACATGAAACAGCCCTACATATGTGATAAATTGTTAGATTAGTTTCTTCAGTAACAAACATTCATGTTGATGCCATGATTCCACCTTTTCTTTGTGCTCCTTTTTGGTTTGTTTTGGGGTTTTTTTTCTTCTTAAGATGAAGGACAAATGTGTATTAAAGTGGTCTGTAGGGTAAATCTTTTCTACTTGGAATGAGCCAATTTTCTCATTACAAGTTTTCTATTGCTCTCCTATCTCATTTGCATTTTGCATCCAAAGGAACTGGAAACATAGAGGTAAGGAACTGGAGACATAGAGGTATAACTGTTCCCAGAGAAATTAAATTGCTGTGTTGTCTGAGCAAAGACAGAACTATTCATTCACCCTCTTAATATGAAGGACAGCCTAGAAGTCATGGCCTAACTGTCTTTCTGCTACATATATAAAGTGTCAGTATGTCATACAGTATTTTGCAAAAGGAGAAAGGTTTTTGTAATAGCAGGATTAGAAAGAAAATTACTTACCTTGTAATTTGATGAGGTTAAAATTAGCATGAATGCACTTTGATTAGTCTAGCATAGGATAAAATATGAGGTTATCCAAATACAGAACTTTCAAAATAAACCTTCTAATGCAGGATAGTAATGAGGTGACAGAAAAATAATGAAGTTATGGAATTGATTACTTCTGATCCCTGACATAATCTCAGCATCTAAAGAGAGTTTTATCTTCAAAACAACAGCACTGATTTGGGTGCAGAATGATTGAACACTATTTATTAGTGTTAATAGTGTACTGTATGGCATTCTTCAGTGTAACAGGTGGCCTAGTACTGACTGAGTTGATCAGACACCAGCAACAATATAGAAACGACAAAGCATAATAGAACTGGGAGAAGTACCTTCAAGTGCAATGCTACTGTCCTGTCTTTAAAGCCCACTTACTTGACACATTTTTTCAACATCAACTTACAAGCGTTGTAGCTATCCTGTGCATAAAGCAATACCCAAGAGAGAAAAAACCCAGATAATCAAGGTGTCAGGGGGAAAGAACAAGTAAAAAAAAATAATCTGTTTATTCTTTCTTTGATTTCAGTATGACATCAGTCTTATCTTGGTGGACCTGAATGTTGGTATTTTTGTGTGTTTGTTTGTCCTTTGATAGATAGGAGTCAGATTTCTTTACTTAAAATTGCACTGGAATATTTAATGTATTAGGTTTTAGTGAGTAGTTTTTGTATGTCTCTAAATTCAACTCCTATGTCAACAAAGTTAATCCCAAAACTCTCATGTGCATTTGATTTTATATCCATACGTGAACAGCATAAGGTGATACATAAAGTTTTCAGAATATAGCCTTTATGTGGTTTACTGTTCAGCTTGCTGTCTGTCTCAAGAAGGTAGACCTTGAGGGACAAAATGTTGCAATCAGTGATTTGAGATGCAATCCCTTAAAATGGAGAATGAAGAGGAGCTTTTGTGCAGCTGGTAGAATAGTTTGATCTGAAAGTCCAGCCTACAACTAAATGTTGTTACGTTTGCAAGGTTTGTATTTTGGGATGGTGCATTCCTTGATTACTTTTTTCTATGGTAATGATGAGACTATGGGGAAACACAGCCTATACAAATTACTGGAGGTATATTAAGAATTAATCTGTTTCTCCTAAAATTGTGTTAATGAAGTTTTCTTCCTGTCTTGTCAACATGTAAGATCTAGTCAAAACAACACTGAAAAGGACAAGATTTCAAGCAAACATTATTTCTTATGTAAGCCAGTGTCTGCATTTTAGTATATTGTCTATGCTACAATACTCTGAAACCAAGAAATTATAAGAGGATCTGTTTTTCTATAGTTCCCTCTCATCAGCACGCCTCTATACTTATATACCAGCATTAGATAGTGACTTTACTTACATTTCTGTGAAAATTAATGAATTATTATTTATGTTACATTATTTTTAAAATTGCCTTACTTTGTCTTATTAGGACAAAATGACTCACAACTTTGGTTGGAGTTCTCCAAAATATTCTATCTCAGTTGCTCATGCCCTTATGATACAGTTGCTCACAATGGCGTGTAAAGGTAGTAGGAGTCAACTTAATCCCAGGCTGAGCCACTGTGGGTAGTTCCTCCTAAACTGTGGGAGCACGAGGTGGGAGTAAGTGTGACCAATGTGTATCTAAAAAAGGAAAGGAAGAAATCAACTCAGAGGAATTTGCAATAGGGTTACAGAAGCAAAATGTCTTTCCCTTGCTGGTAACTTTATCTGCTCCATGTAAGACTGTAGGTTTTTAACACCCAATGTCCCAGACAGACTGAACCAGAGAGTGTTCTGAGAACAATTCCTTAGTTACTTCTGAGAAAGACCTTCTGCCAAGCTCCTAAGAGGACACTTTAAAGAGGTTTTTCAGTGCTCTGATAAAAGAAAATTCATTAAGTAGTGTACATGTTAATGCATCCAGCCTAATTTTCCATTAAGTAGAAATATATATTGAAGCAGTGCAATTTATTTTTTCATGAGGAAATATCTAGTGCATTTGAAAAGCTCTAGTCATATTAATAGATTTGCCTACGTCTGGTAGTTATTTAGATAAGTTTCTCTTACTTGGAGTGAGAACTTATACTTGGAAAAATAATAATGAAAAATCAATTCCTTTCTTCTGTTAAAGTACAAACTTTTGGTGGTGAATAGAGCCAAAATGCTATGTATTTGAATAGTTCAATGAGTTTCTCTGTTTAAGTGTCATAGCTTAGGTACTCCTACTTCCTTCAGGTTTTTATTAAAAAGGAACCTAGAATTCAAGGGGGTGTTATTTCCATACATCTTTTGATGCTGTTTCTCACTTGGAATCATCTTTTAGTTGTGACATTACTATATTCTTCTAAGGTAGTCAGAGGTAGGGATTTCGGTGGGTATAAAGAAGTGAAGAGGGATTCATATACTTAACTTCTCAGTAAAAACCTCCTACCAAAATCAAAAACAAAAGCCCCTGAAATGTTGTTAGGACAAAAAAAGAACATTGTTAGCTGTCCTTTCCACTTTCTCCTTTCTGAACTCAACTTATTTTTCTCATAAAATAAAAACTTATGATGAGATATCTCTGTTGAAAATCTGGAAGAGCATGGGAAAAGGCAGGCTCACAAACAAGCTAGAGTAGCTTTTTATGTTGTTGTTATTGAAACTGTAAGTATAGGCATTAGTAAATATAATTCAATGAGATACCAGACACTGCCACTGAATTAATCTGCCAGGGAAAGATTTAAACTCTTACGTTTGTCTGTGGTGTGTGCGTATGTGAATTCTATTTACATGCTACTACAAGCTGCAGATGACTCAGAGGATGTTTTTTTGAAGAGTAGAGCCTGAATTTTTCACAAATTTGATGCTGGGAAATTCTCAGTTATTTCTGTCCGCAGATTTGACCCTTAAGGAACAGTTTGTTTTGTAATAGAAGAAGGGAGATATCAAGCTGACCTATCAAATTGTCATCCTGTGTGCCTGTCCTGATACTTGCAGTAACATGGCCCAAAGTGATACTACAAACATAAGGTTATCATGTCAGAAATGATAGCATGAATGACAGGACTTCCCTGTGATTGAAAAATCAGATAATGAATTCCTTTACTTCCCATTATCCATTAAATTTTGGACACTTACCAAAGGTATGTTCTCTAAAAATATCTAATATTGTAATTACAATGGCAAATAGCTGGAAACAACCTTTTATCTTTACAGTTCAATGTACAGTGAACCACTGTGTGAAGTGCAGTCTCTACAAAGACATTGTGCTATATATTTAGCTTAATTCTTAGGGCATTTTTTTAACTCACCTTTCCACAGGAATATTAGTTACTAGTAAACCACCACTAGAGCATAAAATAACTAGTTCAAAATTGATACAACTTTATACAATGCAAGTAGTTCATGTTAATGAGTCTCTTTTTCTCATTACTTTCATTGTATTGGTTTTCTTTATGAATTTTTGTAAATAATAATAAAAATGGGAACAATGAAGAAAATTCTTTCCAATGTCAGTTTTCATACAGCATATTTCAGTTTTTGAAAAAGAGGATTGCCATTTTAAACACTATTTCTTTTTTTCATCTGTAGATGAATAAATTTATCTTCCTTATCTTTTGTGTCTCTTAAGGTTAGCTGGAATGACAGATAGTGTACAGTTTAAAGAGGTCTGTCATATTTGTATTTAAACACAGATTTTTGCAATGGCATATGGAAGAAGAAGACAATGAAGAAAGAATCCTGTCATTAAAAAATAATTATTTTAATACTGAGTTAACAGCTCTTTTGTTGCAAGGAGTTCTTGATTTTGTTTCAGCAGAACACCAAAAAACTCTCCTCCTTACTGTATTTCTTTTAGAATAGCAATTAAGAATTTAGTGTTTCTACTCTTGGGCTCAGTTTGAAAGGTCTTGCAAACTGTCTGAATGAGAATACATCTGCAATACTAATTACAACAAAGAGGCAAGCCAATACAACTACATTTTGTACATATGCACAATGGCATAATTAATTTCCCTGATAATACCATATAAAAAATAACTACAACATATAACAGAAAATGATTGATATTGTTGTGTTCCCAGATTCTCTGCTTGTAATGGCATTATATCATAATTTTGATTCACTTTTGTAGAGAAAATAGAGCTTGTTTTTCTGATATAATCATCTACTTTCATCCTTTTTCATTCCATGAAAGCCCTGTCAGTCCAGTGCTATTTAGTGTAGACATAAGTTCACAGGAAAGAATCTGTATACTTTGGAGGACTGTCATGCAGCTGTATACCAGAAACAGGACAAGTGACCTAGTGAAAAGGAACAGCAAGATTCATTGTCTGTCATCTCATCTCATCTCATCTCATCTCTGTGTCAATGGAGAGTTTCTATTTGTCAATGCAAGCCAGAATAGTTTGTCTTTTTGGTGTTCAGTTGTGCCACCATAAAGCCTCTGATAGAGGCCAAAAAATGTATTATCGAAACATTAAAACAGGAAAAAGTGTTAGAACATACTTTTTGTTTGTTTGTTTGTTTGTGGGAAGAGCAGATAAAAACAAGAGTAATATCAGATATTGACAACCATGGTTTTGGTACAGAATGGCAACACTAAATAGAAAGGAATTTTTTTTTGGTCCTTTAGAAGGTCATGTTTGTTATCTACACAACACGAAGTGCAAGGCATGATGAAGATTAACATCAGGTGCCCCTCTAAGATAGCGTTAGATAAGAAAGCAGGATTCAGCAATAATCACAACATGGTTTCCCCTTTTCCTGTGGTGGCTCTGTTGCTCATTTACATTGGAGCTCCAGAGGTGGCAAACAGTTGAAGTTCTGGAATTGTCATCTGCTGCTGACACTACCATCAGTCCTCTATGGTCCCTAACAAACCTTGTTTATCCTATTCTTTTTCCAACTGTTCATATTGATGGATTCTTGTAGCATCTCTACTTTCACGTTTTGGCTGTGGGGATACAGATGGATATAAGGAGGTTTGTTACGTGCTTATAATTTATATAGCAATATTTCTGTCTTTAATAAAACATCAAGCAACAGCTATGAATGTGTCAAGAAGTCTAAGAGATAGGCATTCACTTATCCCTTGTCTAAATAGATAAGGAACAGGAATGCTGAATATGATCCATCAGGGTTACCTATCTAAACTTACATGTCAGAAATAGACTGCTATGAAATTTCAGGGATAACACTGGAATCATGTTTATTGAAAAATATCTATTTGTCATGATACAGAGTGGATATAGGACTTTGCTACTATTCTGTTGTGAAAGAATTGACTATATTTCTAAAATTAAAATAAATAAATGCAATGACTAAATCAGGATGAAATAATCATACTCTTGTTATTGTACCAACTTTACCAAGACAGATATAATATCAGCTTCAGAAATTATCTTGAATAAGAATATTACATGTTTGCTTAATCATCTTTCAGAACAAAGTCATTTTGGACAGCATGACTTACTAACTGTGAATTACTGCTCTAGGTCTTCATTTTCAGAAATGAACCTTTACCTGTCTGCAATGGCAAATACAAGGCAAATTTTTGTGTACAACTTTTTAAAACTAAGCTGAAAGTACAGCTTCCTTTGCAGATTTACACACTGAAAACAAACGCAGCACAGGAAAGGAAACATTTATGCTAGAGACACTCTTACAGTGAGAGATTTGAGACTAATAGAAAAAACATAGCTCTCCAGAACATATATGTCCTGTTCAAAAAGAAAGTTTTACATTAATGATTGGTTGTATACTCTGTGAGGATGTTTTGGGGGATAAAACAGCTACCCAAGATAATAGTGAACTGATGTATGGGATTTCTTTTGTGATAGCTGACTACTTAAAATGTGAAAACAACTTTTGGGATACAGCTTCAGAATGAATGAAGCTACTTTACTTTCAGTTTTGCTGGTTTTCTGACTCCAGTTATTACATCGCTTAGATCTATTGGCATCCACTTTGGGAACACAAAAAGGATTCATGTTAGTTTCCTCAAAGCTAGATTTTGATTTGGAGTTGCAGCGCAGTCTGAAGTAAATCTCCCAACCATTTCCAGTTACTGAGAATTGGCTCAATTCACAGAACTTTGCTATGAGTGAAGAATCTGTTACGTTTTTCCCTTAAAAAACCAAAACAAATCAAACAACAGCAACCACCAAAACCAAAACACACATAAAAAAACCTTCACACCAGGTGTGCAGCAGATGTGTTTGAAGTATTTGCTGGAACTTGTAGGTATGGCTGATTTTTTGGACATTGCTACACTTACACGATGTGCTATACCGGGATACCAGACTAAATGTGTCTGAAGAAAAGACCCTGAGCTGCAAATTGTGTAATTGTGGGCCCAAGCACCAGCTGCTTCAACCTACTAAATAGGTCCTATTTCACTGAATTAATGTAGACATAACATAGACATATCCCAGGATTACTCAGGACAGTTCTAGGCAATTAAGCAAATCAGAAAATTAACTGTAGATTGAGGTAGAGTTAAAATTTCTGCTGTCAACAATATCTCAAGAATTCTAGGATTTGAGACTCTGTGTCTAGGACGGGCAGATTTGCTCCTTGTAATTGCAAAATGAATTTGGAGTTCACAGATCATAAATACATGAATGGAATCAGGTCTCACTGAGTTGTCTGGAAAATATATATAAAATGACAGCATCATTACTTTATAGATGACATAAAGCTCATTGCTCTATGATAAATTCACTATCACATTTGAAATAATATTTCTGTTTTAGAATAATGGTCTAGAAGAATAAAAGACTATTCTCACCACTAGAAGCCTTAGGTTAGTGAGTGATTTTGCAAGCTTCCAATGGGCAATATACGCTTGAATTTGGTACTTTTAGAGGAGTTGGGAGTTAATTTTATTTATTCTTTAATATTCAAGATTTGGTGCTTTTGTCATCCAGTACCAAATTCTATTATGTTTTATGAAGTGGAATAGGGCCTCCTGAAAAGAGGACTGAGTCAACTAAATGCATTTTATTTCAAAATGGGAAGCAGTATCATAACAACTTTGACAACTGCCAAAGAATATTAAAAAATTTCTGTGTGATAAATTGCCTGATATTATTAATCTTTTGAGCAATTCAGTCTCTGAAGTGGTTTAGTTTTTGCTTTAGCAATAATAGTTCTGAACCAAGATAGATATCTATATTTTTATTAGCTTAGATTATAAACATTTGCAGATTTTAATTTTTATTATGAATGGTCTGGGTTTTTAGAAAACATGTTGAAATAAAACTATGAAAGAAACAGTGCCATGAAAAAGATAATCTTCCTGAATTCAAGAACTAGAATCCTTCTAAAGGTATGATGAGGAATTATGTAATAGACTTATTAGCTTCTGTGTATATTTTCTATGTCTGCAAAAAACATCTTTAAGTTGGAGGCAGGATCTGAAAGGACTGAGAGTTCTAGCTTATGAACTTATTATCAACAGCAGAAATAATACTGGAGTCTTTCTGATATTAAAATTGTTGTAATCTGTTCCACATTAATGGGAATAAATGTAAAGTATGATTATGACACAGCCTTCACAGATTGAATTAGTGACAGGTTAATGAAGAGAAAAAGAAATGCATTGTGGGAATCATGAACCCACGACAGCTATGTTGTCCTTTTGGGGAAACTCACAAATGAAGTCTCCCTTTGAGAGTAGAGTAAGAGTGTGATTAGCTCAGCATTGCTTTTTTTCTCCCACTATAGACTGCAGTTTTACTAATAATTAAAGAATAATACCTGAATCCCATATGCATGGCTTTTAAGGTTTAACTTGTTAGAGCTATTCACAGAGCTTCATTTGTAAATGAGACTCAACAGATCTGCACAACTAATTGTGGAGTATTACACTGGTACTTCATCTCTCATATCAATGCCAATTAAGTCTGCTCAGAACACATCCCATATAATTTTAATAGGGACAGAATTTTTAATATGGTCAGGTATTTCTCTGTGTGTATGAATGCACTTTTGCCAGTAAGAATTAGAGGTTTGTTCAGATCCTGACTGACAAAGATTTTCACAGAAGTTGCATAGTCATGAGAATAGTAAATATTCTAGGGTTTGCTAAAGTGTTTTTTGTTTCATTAGCATAAATTAAAAGAAAAAAAAAGCATAAGAAGACAATGTTGCTTAATGTATGTGTACAGAAATACTATTAGGCATCTAGCAGTTGGTGGGAGATTGATAGGAGACAGAGAATGAGAGCTGTGAAGAAGCTGTATCCGATTCCTTTATGTGATGGGAGCTTCAGTGAAGCTTATCCTCCAAAAGCTGCTTAGTATGCATTCTAGACCTAAAGAGATGTTTTAGGCACTAGTCTCCAAAGTAAGAATAGTGCCTGAACAAATAGTAAGATATTATTCATCCTTCTGTTTATATGCTGGCAACACACAAAAAAATTGTCCATATATAGATGAAAGAAAATGCCTACCTTAGGGATTTTTTGAGTAGGTGATTAAGATATGGGACTGAAATATTATGTTTGTAAATTCTAACCAACTAATCCTTCAATATTCTTGATTTCGATTAACTCCTGAAATGCTGCAAGCTAGATGTATTGTTACAGTATTTGTCATTCCAACTACATAGACACTAACACAACTGAAAGAAAGATATGCTCTCTCCATCAAGTTCTTTTTTGTATCCCATCATGATGTGGCCAATGAGGTTGACAAACAGTGTCAAGAGTTTATCATTTTTTGAAGTCGTTGCTTGTCTTGTAGGAGATAGATAGAAAATATTTCAAATTTTAAAATTTTCATTCCAATCAGAGGTGGAAATTTTAAAAGAACTAGGTATTACAGACTGCATAATTTTAAAGTCTATAAAAGTAACTAGTATATTTTATTTGATGACTTTTATAACCAATACTGAAAACTTCAGGTGGGTCTTGTTTAAAATAAGTCTACTAGAAGCTGAGGCCCTGATTTAAAAAAATCTTGCTATGTTTAGAAATTAAAGGCTGTGTTGTATTTTTAGAAAAGAGTACTGATCACTGGTGGTAGTGTGCTAATGTTAGCTTGAACTAACTCTGTATTAGTAATAGTAATAATAGTAATACTACTAACAATAATATAAAGTATTTCTGTAATTTCTGTGAAGTTTTTTTTTAGTTATCAAGTAATGTTACACTTTTTAGATAACTTAAATATTGTGCTTAATGTTCTGATAAAGAATTGACTGGTCAAACCATCCTAGATGATGTACTATGAACTTTTTAGACCACCTTAAACATTCCAGATAGTATAAGCACTTAAACTGTTTTATGATAGCATACGTGCTTAAATTGCCTAAAATCTTCAGAGTATTGTATAGTTTTAAGACACATTAAGTCCTCTAGTGCTGCAATCACCTAAACTGCCTCAGATTTTCAAATGGCATAATTTTTCAAATCATCTTAAAAAATATTTGGGGTTGCATGAAGGCTTAAACTATTCAGTGGAGGTATAAATGCTGAAATTACTAGCAGACTACTCTGAAAGTGTTTGCTTTTGAATTTATGTAACTTCTTAGACACTGCTTAGTCATGAAGAGAATACTGAAGTTCTAATACTAATAGTACATTATATAGAGTGCTGCCTTCAGATCTCGGCTAGAAATTCTTTGGTCATATTGCAAGATGATGCAGACACTTGTTGAAGTGCATAACCAAAAAAACATCTTCCAGAAGTGCACATTATACCTCCTGTGTTTGTCTCTAACTGCAGCTTCCAGCTTTTTCAGAACAGTTAAAATCACTTAAGGTCATGGTTCTTACCCTTGTGCACACCATGCCAATTTCTCCTGATGTAAGATCAGTTTCCATTCCCATGTGAATCCAGAACCCACAAGTCATCATAGAGATGAGCAGAGGTTTGTGACAAATAAGGAAAGAAAAGTGAAGGTTCTTGTGCTCGCTTTCCGCAAGGTGTCAGGTAGGATGACCACTTCTCCACTAGTTAGTATGAGTTACAAGTGGTACCATAGCTCCTCAAAATACGGCTGCAGTGGCATTAGCTGCCAATCCTTCCTTGGCTTGGCAGGATTCCATGACTGCTTTTGTGTTCTATCATTGCAGAAGAGTTGTACACAAAGGGAAATGAACCCCCAAAGCCCTCTTTCTTCTCTGAATGCTGCTTCTTGTAACTAAGCACAGTTTGTCAGATGCAGTCTTTTAGTGTGGAGGAAGTACTATAAAAAAAAAAAAAAAAAAAAAAAGTATGTTCTCTGCAAAAGTCTGTTGTAAAAGAACTAATAAGTCAATAGGACATGTCTGTTTAGTCTGTCTGCAGTGTTTCTTCCATTCCATGATTTTGTGCTCAGCTATGAGCTTGTAAATTAGAAATCGGATCTTTAAACAAGGACAATAAAAGCATCTATTGTAATAGCTTTAAAATATGTAAATAATTTAAATTTTGGAGTATAAACTCCAAAATTACTTAGAGTAAAAGCACTCGGGCTATGTCTAGAAAAGGATGCTGCAATCAGTCTAAGAAAATGATCCTAAATCTCCCATGTAACCCTTAAACCAAGTTAGGTTTCTGTAGCAGAGTACTAGAATAATTTGCTCCTTCCTAAGTCAGATTCTTTCCATGTCTGGCCTTGCCAGCACCCAATGTGCACCTAAGTTTTAGATTAAGTCTTTTCCTACCTTGCATTTCAAATCTAAGAGGCCACTATACAAAAGTTTAGCCACTCTGGCAGCCATATGTAAATCCTAGTGGTTGTCTACATGCATTCTAAACCAGACAGGAGATATGATCTTTCATATAAATATTACTTGGAAAAAAAAGTCACAAACCCAAATTCACTGAAAGAATACAGGTTATGTTTTTTCCTTCCTAAAGATCTTGATTAAGATCTTATTAAAAAAAAAGATACAAACAGCTCCCTTATCTCTGATGCAGTTTTGAGGTGTCTATCTCATTTCTGAAACGTTGGCTACCTAAAACTAAGGCACTGTGAGTTGGAAGATTCCTGTACCTTTATATCTTTCCTGATGTTATCTCTTTAGGAATCTAGCCTGTCCTGATGGCTCAGGTTTTAGCCTATATCTCAAGCATCATTTCCGTAATGTTCCCTGCTTTTTGTTGTTAGGTCTATTTGAGCTCCAGCTTGCAAGAGGTTAGCTTCAGGCAAAAAAAACAGTGGTTTGCAGAAAAAGACAAGTAGAACAGGACAAAAAATGACAGAACTCACAATACATCCTACAGACATTTTAGGGCAGTCAGATGTACCATACTCAGATAAAGCTGACAAAGACAATGTAGGAAATGTACCTCTATTCATGTAAAATGGAGCTAGTAATGTCTTCCTGCCTCAGAGAAATATAAAAACAGAAATAGGGAATACTCCAGAATTTGATACCATAGTGTGTCAGGAGCTCCTGTATGTACTGTTGTATATATACAGATGGAGATTTTCCTTATTAAAGAGAACTTACTTCCATATGAGGGGAGTAATTAAGCAAGTTCCATTGACATCTTGTATTCTAGTGCATAGTTTCTAAAGACATTGTCGTATACTAGCAACTGTATTTTGAATGTGTGCAGTTTTGAAGCTGGTAGAGTTAGGAGTCTATGTCAGAGTGTCAGGTGGATTAGGAGTTAAATAGTTCTTTGATTTTTAAGCAGTTGCTCTGGGTCATTTGTTACATTTCCCTATGTTGAAGGATTCAGGACTTCATTATTTGTCCCTGGTTCTGTTACTAAATGCAAGTAATTCTAGAGTTAAGTGAGATGTGCTTGGTTATGATTATTACAGCACTTCTTTAGTTATTAGAGTTCCTTTACTGCACATATGCCATATGGATGACTTTGTCTCCATAATGATGAGCTTAATTCAGTAAAGTAACAATGCTAGCCATTGCAAATCAACCTGTGTAATCTGGAGGTGATTTTTAACTTCTGTAAAAGAAGCCTAGAAATTTATTTGTATTAAAAGTTATTATCTGGGGTTGGATTATGTTAGGCTGTATTGTTATTGATAGTGAAGTAGGATGAAAATATCTTGGCTCATAAAAAGGGAGTACTTTTCAGCAGCATTTTGATCATTTGATAAAACATATGCCAACTGATAGGAGTATGAAGTTGTAGAGAGGTAAGTTAGTTTCTGTTCTGTAGACAACTGTTTTTATTTTAAGGGAGTTAGTCACAGGTCTAGGAAAGCAGTGTCCCTTAATTGATCATCTTCAGGAGCAGCAGAGAGAGGTATTACAACTCAGAAACAACTCGACTGTACTAGTATCAAATGATCATCAAACCCTGCCAGCTCATTATGAACTATTTCTGATTGTTAAACGAGAATTTAAAGGCAAAATAGTGAGACTATCACATGTAACTGGCAAAACATCAATCCTGTTACTGATCTTCTGTCCTGCTGTCTATAAGTTTAGAAAAGAAGTTGTATTTTTTTCTCCATGTACTTCCTTTGAGTTTGGATTTTCCTTCTTTTTCATTTTAAGTTTTCAAATTGACATCTTGACAGACAACCTTAGTTTTACACTGACAAAACATATAGGAGACGTTTTTTAACACTGACAAAGCAAGGAAGTTGGCTTTCATTTTAAATAACAAGTGACAGTACTTTAGCAATGATTGAGGGGATTGAAACTATGTCATTCATATTTTTGATGTTATCTAGTATCCTTCAGCTAAACTAGTGAGATCCTACCTGAATCATTAATATTCAGTTGGCTGAAGAAATAAAATACTTTTCGATTCGACAAATTTGGGCCGTTGAGAAACTTTAGCTGAATAAAAGATTCAATTTTGGTTGAAATAACCATTTCTTTTTGTCTGGAAACATTTCTAAAAAGAAGAAAATGTAATATCAGTCTTAAAATCAGTGACTAATTCGCCAGTTCAGGAAGATCACCTTAACTTTCATCCAAGAGAATTCAGTGAAAGCACTCTGATCTTTTCAAGGGACACTCAGTCTCCCTGAGATTATAAACAACATTGTCCTATCAAAATAATTTTGAAAGTGCTGATATGAATAATTTAAACAAGTAATTACTTTTCCTGGATTAAAACAACACTGTCTTTAACCCTTATAAGTTAAGTCTCAAAATGTCAGGTCAACCAAGAGCTTACTTTTTCTGGAGAGGAATACACTTGTGAAAAATATTTCTTTCCATATTGTAACCTATAAAAACTCATTAGAAAAACTGACATTCCTTCAGTTATTGAAATTTCTGAAAATACATTTCTGAAATGGTAATAACCTAAAAATGAAATCCTGATTGACCTTAGTAAAAATGCACTGAAGGTACAATTTTCAGCACAAAAGGAGGACAACAGCTGCTCAGCAGCATGAGGGATTATTTAGAAGCTAAACTAAGCAGTGATGAGGGAGGAAACAGCATGGGAACACCAGCCTGGGAAGCTTAGCATGCAGCAAGAAGGAAACTGTGCTAATACCACTGATGTTTCAACATGGGCAAACAAGTCCTATTGCAAAAAAAGACGTGGTAAAGCCTCAGGTTCTTGCTGTTTGCCTGTCTGCAAATGTGAAGATAAAATATTCTCCTCTTGTTAGCTGCTTTGATCCTCCTGGTGTTCAAGGTGTTTGCGTGTTGCTCCAAACAGCTCATTCATGTAATGCAGAAAAATAGTGAGGGGAAAAAAAGAGTATGGCAGGAGGACAAACTGACACCGGCTAAAATTAATCATGTCAATTAGTTATTCTGATGACCTTCATTATAAAGCTAAGAAAAAGTGTACACAGTCTAACAGGTACACAGCTGAGTTCTAGGACAAATTATGTTATTTGCAGTGGCTGTAATACTACTGCTTCTTTTAAAGTGGATGCTTCATTAAAACTCATAAAAAGTTTTAAGTGTAGGAATAGTCATTTTAGTAAGACTTATGACCAACACCCAATGCAACAATGTAAGTCAAACATACTTTCATGAAACTAGCCACATAGTTTAGGGAATGTAGTAGGTACATCTCTGCCAACTGCAATAGAAATTGTATTAGAATAGAAAAAAACCAATTTAGTTCAGACTTTAGAAGCAATCTCGAAACTGTCTGAGCTTCCTCCTGTAAATTCACAATTATAATGAGGCTTTCTGCCAACTGTGACAAAAGGTCATTCGAACTTTCAGGTTAAGTTGCAGATTCCCTGGACAAATATCTATTAGGATGGCCTCTCCTTAAGTTTTCTTTTTTTCTTTTGAGTAACCACTGAAATACTCACGAGTGTGAGTTATAACATTATATATGTTATAGATTATATGCTATGGTTACAAACGGTTCTTTCTATTCAACACTGCAAGGGAGCAGTAGCATCTACCAACCAAGAAGGATTAAAAAAATAAAGATATTAATCTTAATGTTTTCATATATCTGCTAAGTGAATGAAAAGACAGAGAGTAATATTAGAATAGTTCTCTCGTTCTGGGGAACACATCCCCAAGGAATCATCTTTGCAACATGGGAGAGACAGCTTCTCCCAAAGTAGCAAAGGCAAAAAAAAGAAAGGAATGCAGGGAAAGTAGATGTTTTACACTGAATTTAAATTGCAGTGTCAATGAAATCAGGACTTTTAAGTGCACTGCAGGAGCATGTTGTTTATTTTTTATGTCCCTAAGAATCACAAGAGTTTCTTGAACATAATTAGTATCCCTTTTCTGAAGTCCGGTACAATCACCACAGGAGCTTCAAGTGTGTTAATTATAGATCTGCATGCCTTGCTGTTTTATAAACTTGTCCTCCATATGTTATAACATTCACATTCACAGTACATTGCTAGTGTCATTTTCCCATTTTCTTTTGAGTTTTACAGTATATTGGGGTTTGCATTTAATAACTAGTTATATGCTGCAGGGGATTGATGTGGTTTATGTTTTATGAGTTTCAGTGGATTATTAAGGATGAATTCATGTGGGAGCAGATGAGTTCCTCCATCTATATATATTTAATTTTTCTTACTTGAGGGCTCTTTGCAGAGTGATGTAGTTGTGGAACCTGGGAAGAATTCATCACAGCTTCACTGACATGATGAATTTGGCTCACAGTTCCTGTCTGCATTTTCTAACTCTGCTCAGATGTGCAAATCATTAAATATAATGTATTCATGTTGTCAACATAGGCTTTTATTTATCTGGTGTCTTCTCATTTACCTTTCTTTGGTTTTATTTTTGATTTTATTTTTGCTTATTTCAGGAATGTTTATATTTTCTTTGTATTGTGCTGAAGTTTCACAGACAATACTGCTACCACACTAGAAGGTCTGCAAGCAACCTGCAAGCATTAGGGTCACTTTTAAGTCCATAATAAATGCTCTGGCACTAAATAAAGACTTGTAGTGTTCTCAGCAAATGTATTTACAGGATGTGCTGTACAAATACTTCTATTAATAAGATTAATGCAGTGGGACCTGTCCTCTCTTTTGTGAAAGAAAACAAGAACACTGCAAATACTATAAATCCTTGGCATTAAAGTCTCAATGCATTTCAAGCTTTACACAGTTGATGGTCTAAGGCAGAGTTTTAAGGCCTTCGCTCTTTTGAGGCCTCAGAAAGAAATGCAGGTTAGATTATGTAAACCTTTACACAAAGATAAGCCCCTTTAAGGTCCTGGCCCAAATTTGCAAAGGAACTTCCTTGCTAGCAACAGGAAGGTGTGAACAACTTGTTTGTGTCAGCTTTCTCTAGCTAATGGGAACACCTGCTAAACTGAAGAAGAATCAACAAGGTGTTCACTATGCACCTGCAAGCAGAGTATGGAGCCAGGGACCCTGGAGGAATGAATTTCCTGAATACCAGTACGTACAGAAACACACCACAGCACTTCACTGTGCTAAACCAGTCATGCTGTTCCACAGTGACACATTCATTTTGCTGTATAGACTTGATATGACATGTCAAGAGATGAAGGATTGATACTGTCAAGTTCAGACACATTCTTTTAATGTTCACCAGCCCTGAAGTTGGAATATCTTGCTCCAGCCCCTTCTGTAGTCTTTTACCTTAACATAGCTAGACAGGCTGTGCTGTAGCTTTACCCTTTGAAGACTAATTTCAGCATATGGATCCCCATGTGGCCAGTGAACCTAGAAGAAAATTGTTACTAATAAAATAAACCCTGTAAAATTCACCCTTTTCCTGTTTCACTACAATAGTATAAGTTCACTTTCCACCACATACATTTAGTGAAATATTGCCACAAGTCAGCATATTGGAGCTTATTATAGTATTGAAAAGCTCGTTGAAAAAGCTGTTAGACAAAGTCCAAACCATTACAAAAGGTTACTGAATTATTCTCTTAAACTGGAGCTTAACAGCAACAATCTGATATTTGCCACATCACAGCAAGAGATTATTTATGTTTTCTCTTATGATTAAATAGGACATATCTATGGCATCTGTATTAATGAGGATGACACACAGCACCTCTGTTGTTACATAGAAAAAATGGAATTTATCATCCTTCACTGTACTGCTACAGACAGACTTCATTCACAACTGTGTGGTACCGTTAAAATAAAGGCAAAGTCTGGGCATGTCTTACAATAGGAATTTATTTGCTTATGGTAATGCCATTCATACATAATAAGTAACTAGGTTTGGTGGACTTCTTCCACAGTTAGTGTGGCTTTAGATGCTATTGCTATGAGTTTGTGGTACTTTCTTCAAATTCTTTTCCTGTTACACTTCTGGTGAAAGTTAACATATTACTCTTTGATCTCTAAGATTTCTTTAGTCAACCTCTTTCTCAAAAAAACAGACCAGAAAGGAATTTTTCAATTAAGTCTCTTTGCAAGCTAATTTCCATGGAACTTTATGTGCATTCCCACTACTTAGAAGTCTGCAGTGTTTTGCAGAGGATGGGAGGTTCCTCCAGTTCTAAACACAAATAACATTGTTTACAAGAATATCCATCATCCCAGATGTCAAAAGTATGAGGCATATATAAAAACATGAGGATACCTAAATAAGACTATATACAAACAATATTCAATACTGGATTGATGTTACGTCCCCTGCTGTCAATTTCTGGTGTGAAGAGGTTTGACACATAGATTAAATATGCCTTGATTTTAAAAGATTTTCTGTTATAGCAAGTGTTACACCAAATATTTCAGAACAGTGAAACTTTCAACAATATGTTATCCCCAGATTGATTACTAACTAAAGGATTTGTGCCAATATTTACTTCTTATTGCCTGACATATTAATTAAGCGTATTTACTAAGGGCTCTGCATGGCTTTGACAGCAATTAAAAGTATTATAGTAGGAAATGCAAAAAACAATTACTAAATCTTAAGGATCAGTGGATTTCTTAGCAATAATGTAGGAATCATAGAATCATTATGGCTGGAAAGGACCTCCAGGGTCATCAAGTCCAACCTTTGTCCTAGCATTTCTCTAACCACCACACCATATCCTCAAGCTCCAAATCTATTCGTTCTTTAAACACC
>WTSP01003513.1:0-49628 GCA_025331215.1 Actenoides lindsayi
AACGTGTTTGAAATTAGGTGTCTTCCTTCTTCTCTCCCCCCCCCCCCCCCCCCCAAGTCATTAGCGTAAAATTCAAATAGGTTAAATAGGATGCGTCTCGCTAACACTGGGCGGGGACAGAGGTCTGGCTATCCCAGGTAACAGTAGCAGAATTCAAAGCCCGTTGTTGTGCCTTCCAGCAGCAATAGGTTACTCATTACCGCGGCTTTGAAGAGCTTCCCTGTGGGTTGTGTGCGCCTCAGCCACCATCGCTACTGCCACCGATCAATTAGTGTCACAAGCACTTTTAGAAAAGGACCGAGCAGGGAACGTGTGTGGAGCTATTCTCCCACCTGCTGTTCTTACTGGTGAAGCTGGAGGGCTGTGGCCTGCCAGCATGGTATCTGTTTGGGAGCTAATTAGTTGGGGAGATTACAGAAAGCAGGGTATCTAAGATGCATGATCGATCTCCTGCACAGCCCCGTGCAGGGAATAGGTAAATGTCATTTCATCACACCAGCATAGAAATTGAGGAGTAGAGGCCAGATGTGCTCCCTGGCCACAGTCCACAACTGCCAACTTCGGGAGCACGGAGGCTGGAGCAGACACCTGCCTGTGAATATCTGGGGTGGGGAGACTGCTCCTTTTGGAGGGAATCCCCAGGGAGCAGGAGCAGCAGGCAGCCCTGGTGACCGCGGGAGGAAAGCCAGCATACACGATGCCTGCTGGAGCCGGTCTTCTCCAGAGGGGCCACGTCAGGAGCCGCCCTGTCCGTTTGTTCCCACCCGGGGCTCTAGCTGCAGTCCCTTAGATTCTGCCCATCGTTTTTCCAAAGGCTTTTCTCTTATTCTGGTTTCCACAGCCTGTGCCGTTTGGCTGCTGGAGGGGAGAGTGAGAAGTGTGCTTTATGCAGTAGATCTCGCCAATCAGGAGGCAGGGGGCTCCGGCTCCTACCTAATTACTTGGGTCAGTGGCAATAATGACAAGGATTTTCTTAGATGTGCACTCAGAGAAGCCTGTAGTTAAGATTCTATCAAAAATGAAAAACAGTGTGCAGCAAAATAATTATTTTTGTACGTCTTTGCAGTTTTTACCGATGATGAAGGAAACAGCAGGAGTTCGCAAAGGGAATATATTTTATTGATGTAAAGGAATTATTGCATCCATATTAGAACTTCAGGGGCATGTAAATGTTTGGGACAGTGAAACGTTGCATTGTTATGGAAAAATTGTGCCTTTGAATAGGAGAGAAAAAACTTAAATGTTTTAAGTAAGTTATTTCTATGACTGTCTTGGTGATTTGGAAACATACTATTGCTCAAGTAAGTCGTGGGCAGTTCTTCTTGTCTTTCCTCTTCTGCCATTCACCTGTATCTGTGGAATATCTCTTTTAAAAAAAGACAAATTTTCACTTGCATTTAAAAAAATTCAACAGTTGGTGCCAGTTGAAGAATGAGTGATTAAGGATGAGACTCACTGTCTGGAATTTGTGTTCTTCTAGAATATTCCAAAGGCTTTTGTTTCGGTGAAGAAAGAGGAGTGCTTTCTTTTCCTTTGCCACAGTGTCCCATTTCAGCAAAATCCAAAATTTCTTTCCTGTTGGGTCAGCGGGAGAACTCCCGGTGCAGGCTGTGTGATGTTCACAAACCCAGCACCTTGCCCTTCCGCCATCAGCACAAGTGCTTCCCTTTGAGGGCAGGTCTGCACAGCGACCCTGGGGCCAACTCGGGAACCAGAAGCAGTCACAGCCTGTGCAGCAAGAGGTACCCACTCGGGTACCTCTGTAACACTGCGAGGTGCCATGTAGGTAGCAGGACGCCTTTCCAAGGGTGGGGAGACCCATCTCAGAGGTACCTCTCACACCTCCAGCTGCCTCTGCAGGAGTGGTTCTCATTTTTCCGCTTCCCTCTGAGCATTTGAAAAGAACATCTTGTTCATTTAGACTTGCTGCTTATCCTTGGGAACAAAAGCTGGGTTCTCTCTCAGGAAGAAGTGGGCAGTTAGGAGTCTAGATCCACTTTCCCCTCTTTCTTAAAGCCTTCTTTCTCCATACTGGTGAGATAATGCCAGTTATAAATGTGTTTCTGTTTTGGTTTTAATGCCATTTCTATGCTGGCCAAAACCTTGTTAGGCAAAAGTGTAATTGTAGCTGCAATTACCCTCGCATAGCTTGCTTAATTAGAGGACCATTGTATTCTCTACCACCAAACATACTTTGGGGAGATGAGAATTGCTAGAACAAATGTTGCTGGAATAGTTGGCGTGGCAGAGCCTTTTTGACACCAGCCCCAGCCTTGCCGCTGAGCAGCTGTGAAGAAATCCAGTACCCACAGGAACAGGCCCTGAAGAGCACATTCATTCATTGCCTCTCAGCAGAGCATTGCCTTTGAGTCTGGGGTTTAGAGAAAAAGCACGTGGAAGCTCTTTGACAGTGAAGCTGAAGAGGATCCATATTTGATAGCCTCTCCTGCTCAAGTTCAGTCCTGTCTTTAGATTTGTCTTTTAAAGAGATCCCATTCTCCCACATTTACATGTCTGCCTTCCCCCCTTCAACAATGCAAGACTCCTTGACCTACTATTCTTAACCTTAACTGACAAAAAGATTGTAATATAAATAGGACATTTATAACCAGCATTGGAAATCTCTTCTGTTGTGTGATTATCTACAAAGTGTTATTACCCCCTTTTTGCACAGGAAAATACTCCTAGATTTTCATTGATCCATCTTGAATCAATGCTTTTAAAAATCTTAGACACATTTTACTTAAGAGCAAAAGCATGCATTTTATGTTTTGACATGGTATTATTGATTGGAAAGGAGAGAGCAGTGCTCTCCACCTGACTGTCTCCTCAGTTTCCTAGTCTGGCAGTGTCTAGTAGCACAACATCCTTAATGGCTTTGCTCCTGTTTTCTCTGCTCGTTGCCTCTCCTCTTTATCCTCCCAGTCCTCAGCACGGTGCCTTTCTCAGTTTTTTAAAGTAATCAATATTGTGCTGAAGCCTCCTGCTGTTTGCTGTCACTCATATTTGCCACAGCTATAAATTATGTATGGGTCTTTCTCGGCCCATATAAAATTTCTATTGCATTTGTCAATTGCTAATCAATAGTTCACTTTTCTTATCCTCAAAGACACGTACACGTTCTGGAGCTTTAATGCACGCAGATTTCCCCTTGACATGTAGATGAGGAGACTCCAGCTAGGAAGCGAGAAGTTGCAGAAGCACAGGTCTAGACCTAGTGGTGCATTTGAGAAGACGTTAACAGAAATCCTCTCTCCGCACTGCTTTGGTTTCTGCGTTTCGCGGGGGAGCGAAGTCCCACACAGGCATGGTAGGCAGTGTTTCAGCATGGCTTTGCTTACCTGTGACCCTTTCAACCTCCACTGCGCAGGATGCTCACAGTTGTAGACTGCTTGAACTTCGAGAGCTAATGGCATCTGACATTTAAGTCAACCTTAAAGAAATCTCGGCAAACCCAGTCACTTAAACTAATATGGCAGTGTCTCTTTAAGGAGGCATATTGACAGTCTTTGTAAAATGTCATGTTAAGTTGATGTCTCCATCAAGTGCGGGACTTCTTCCCTCCCCCCTCCCCAAGTTTTCACAAGCTTTGAAATTGGGTTGTGAAACAAAAAAGGAACAAACAATTCTTTTGTAGGAAAAGTGCATTTTAAAAAAGTTGGATTGCTGACTGTCTGAAATAAGTGAGCAAGCCCTGTAGCATCAACTTCTGTGGCAGCATCTTTAATACATACACAAGTGCTGTTAGCTGAGGCAAGGAGAAAGTACCGGTGGAGTGAGACTGCTTGAAACCATATTTTGCTGTAGGCAAAACAGTGTGCTAAAAGAGCTGAAAACAAGAAAAGCTGCCTACTGCTATCCCTGCAACATTAAACATCAAAACTCAAGCCATTTGCTACTGAAGGTTGGTCGCTTGAATAAATGCTCGAGATTTGAGAGACTGCTGGTCGCAATGGGGAGAAGAGAGAGCTGATTCCTTCAAAAACCTTGACATCTCTCATCACTCCAGAAGACCAGTTGCTGCCTAAGTAAATCCTCAATTAGGGCTGTTGGCTGCAGGTCCTGGAGCTGAGCTCGACGGAGGGATTTGCCAGAGCACTCTCCATTTACAGCTACATGTGCTACAGCACTTTCTGATTCAGAGTCCAACAGGGTTTGACCTTCAGGACACGTTGCAAAGGCCTCTTTGCTTTGGACCAGATGGTACCACTTTTACTCATACTGAGTAGTCTCTTCCTCCTTAACAGGGCTGATATCTCTGCTAAACTACACTAAAGTGAGTCCAGCTGTCTGGCTTTCCCAGGCTTTCCTGGTGGCTTTTCAAAAGGGCATAATTCTCCGAATTGCAGAGTGCTCAGGGGTGTGTGGGTGACTTCCTGGTGTCCAGGCTGTTTCCTGCAAACTGGGGAGATGTGAGCCAGGTGTCATGCAGCAAGGAGAGACCGACACGATAAAAACTTGTGCAAAGGGGTGTGCAGCTCATCTGCACTACAGCAACTGGCTGTTTTATCAGTAAGGGAGCATAGACGTCAATGGCAGGTGGGCAATTTAAATGGTAAAGAGATAGTATTATTAATGGAATCATAAAAAGTAGTTTCCTAGAAAGTTGATTCCCCAGCATGCAATAAACCTCTTTCTCAGGGGTAGTTTGAGGTTCTGGGGTGGTTGAGCAGAGGAGTTTGGCTGACTGGGTGGTGAATCCAGATCACAGAGGTGGAGATCTGGGTCGTAGATATCTAGAGGTGGAGATCATGGAGATCTCAGTCTAAATCATAGAGACCTCAGTCTAAATCACAGAGACCTAGAGAAACCGCGGTGGGTTTGGCTATTCCAGGTTTACCCAGGTGTGACCAAGAGTATTGCACAGCAGATTGCCTTTCAGACTGCCTTGGAGGTCCTGCCTGCCTGAAGGCAGCGAGTGTCCCTGCCCCAGGAATGCATGGCCTGAGCAAACAGGACAAATGTGGGAGAATTGATGGCCACAAAGGGTAAAGGAGGGACTTGGCCAGTGTCCTGAGGCATAGGAGAGGCAGACTTGGGTGGCAAGATGGCCTCTGCTGCCTTTCTTCTGAAGCTTCAGCCCATGAGGAGGGTTCCATTAAGTACTCTGATAAATTCATTTGGGAAGGGCTGTTGCCCCATGCCTTGTGCTGAGTGTCAGAGCCGCTTCCAGACGAGCTGCTTGTTTCTGTGTGCAGAAGCTCTGTGCCTGTGTGCTTCTCATTGTACTTCTGGCAGGGTTTTATCCAGTTCCTTCTATCACAATGTATTAGATTTATGGATTGAACTTGCATGGAAAAAAAGAGAAAACATAGGGAAAGATGAATTCAGAGCATAAGTGAAACTTCTTTGCAGTGAGAGAAGTGGGTTTTGTGTGTGTGTACCACACAACGAGCGCTGGGGCATGATCTGTGCTGCTTGGCTTCAGGAGCGTCTCCTCTGCCAAAGGCTGAGCTACGTGACAGGTCAGGCAGTTGGGGAAGAGTGCAGGCTTTTGGTTCAGAGTCATAGCAAACTTCTTCAGTAGAAGGAACCCTGTGAGCTTATGGGATTTAGCTAAGAATCCAGAAATGCTTTTAAATGTTGTGACTTTTAACTCATCTCCTGATTCTGGAGGACTAGTTTTTTTTGAATGTGTGATGCTGAATTGTAAGGGACATCAGACAGTGGCCCTTTCTTTTTTGTCTTCTTTCTTTCTCTGGCAAATGGGGACAGATTAGCTGAGGTTGAGTGACGAGGTCACTGCCCTCAGCTATCTGCTGTGTCCCCACTGCATGGTCAACTGAGCCATTTGTGAATTAGCTGCTGAGCCACTGATTCCTACAGCACAGAGGTTTAAAGTGGGCTGAAATTGTTTATGGTTAACCTGCGTATTAGTTCAGAAGCTGAACCATGCTGCAGGAGTGGTTTGGATGCTGCTGTAGAAAGGGTGGGACAGACAGCATGAGACAGTAACAATTCCTTATCTGTCAGGCAGAGCTGATGCTAGGTGTCTTTTGATTTGTGCAGTCTGAGGCAATGATTAAGGCTCTTACAACTTGTTATAATTTGTATTTGTCCCTGCACAACCTGTGCTCTCTCCCTCTCCTGAGAGCTCTTGTAGCCATTTCATTCACCACCGCTCCCCCCCTGAAGTCAGGAGAGAAACTGAAGGTGAGAAATTTGGCCATGGAGAGAGAGTTACAAGAAGAATTAATTACTTTTTCCACTTTGAATTTCTATTAAGATCCTTTTCCTGGTTCCGTTGGAGCTTAGAGCATCCCAGGGACACTTGTTTGCAAATGTCACTCCTATATAATGGTTTTTAAAGATGCTTGGCAGAATGAAGGTGTACTTCTTTCTGACCCGCCGGTCCGTTTGGTGTCTGCCCATAGGGGTGTTCAAGATGTGTTGTTTTGATAGACATACCAGCCAACTTACATGTGTCTTTCAGCCTTTGTTGTTGCCATTTGTAGGGCACCTTTTCATATTTGGAAGTGAGGAAAGAAGGCTGAGCTTATCTGCTGCAGAACATACCTCTCAGTGCATGCTAGCATGTTGTGCTTTTCTAGAGTTTGTGTTTTATTCTAATATTGGGCACTTCTATTTTAGAGCAGAGGGTTAGAAAAGCGAGCAGGGACAGAGCACCTCTCCTTGCTGAGACCCTAGCAATTTCTTGTTTGACCTCTCCGTTCGCTGATGTCTGTGCTAGCCGGGCTAGCAGAAAGCTCGGTGCCCCGGAAGCACGATGCCCCAGCAAACCAGACTGCTGGCATGAAGCCTTTCTGTCTGTGAAAATCCTCCATGGTCCTTCCAACGCCTTCCGAGCAAGACCAGCAGGGCTGCTCCTTTCCTGCGGGCTCTAATTCTCACGGCGCCGATGGGAGCCGCTCCTCCTCTTTGGGGGAAGAATGGGGAACAGGAGGCCGGGAGCCCTGCTGGCACCCGCTGCCGAAGGTCTGCTGAGGGGCTGGGTTTCCAGGACTGTAAATCATCTGGAACAAGAGAGCTACGTTAGTTAATCCCAGATGAGGATCAGATCACCTGCCTTGCAGCCCAGACCATTTCCCCGGGACCGCAGCACTGGCTCGGATTCTGTTGGCTCTAATTCCACCCTTTGTTCTATTTTTGTACTTTAGGGTTTTTAATTAGTAATTCTGTTGAATTTATAACACGTTGCGACTGCGCATCCCCTGAGCATAAATAGAGCACAGAGAAGAAAGGAGGCAGCAATTTAATGCCAGATCATTGTGGGCCCAATTCATAAAAATGTTACACTTTTTATGTAGGAAAAGGAGTGTCCGTGTAGCGTATTTGGAATTCATTGAATCTTCTTTCTTATGCATAAAAGTTGCCAACTGCTCATTACTCACTGAAGGGATTCATAACTCAAAAGAGGGCAGAGGCAGAAGAAAAATGAGCATGCCCTACTTAGTGTGTAAAATTCAAATATTTAAAAAAAAAAGAAAATCTGGCAGGGATACAGGGTAAGTAAATCATCCCTTTAAAAAAGAAACCTCTAATAATTACCGAAGTCCAGGATTCATGGCTGATAACTAGTCAGAGCAAAGATATGCGCATAACCTTACTTCGGGTTTTGAACGGCACTCGTGATTACTATTGTTTTAAACAATGGCAAGTCTGTTTTCCCAGCAAATTGTATACTTCAAACAAAACTTTAATATATTTATTGGGGACCCACAAGCAGGAAATAGGTTATTAGGGGAGAAGATGTTCTTCCATTTACAGTGATCCTAGAGCAGAGAATGCGGAGAAAACACATTAAGAAGCACTTCACATTTTTCCTTTGCTATAACCAAGCACAGACTTGTGCCCAGAAGAGACAGCCTCCTTTGATCACTGCAGATCCATATTGACATGTCCCATGCCATCCTTCACTCTCTAATCTCTCAGCACCGTGCACATTGAACACATTGCTGTACACACACTCATTACCGTACTGAACAAGAAACCACATACACTGTACCAGAAACCACAACTAGACAAAAGTCATCGGTCAAAGATCATTTACATTCCTTTTTAGTTGCTTCTACTCCCTCCAGAGAAACTCTGATTTATCAGGAGACTTGAGCTGTAGTTCCTTCCCAGCACAGTGCTTCCTTACACTTGGGTGGGGACAGGAGAGCCAAGGGGAGATGCAGAAGCTTTACTTTGCTGCTGTTTTTTCATTTCATTTTCCTGACTTCCTAGCTTGCTCTCTCTTGTTGAGCATGTGAAACTTTTCTGCTGTCTCTTCTCATCCATCTTGGCACCCTTCTTGGAGGAGGAAGAAGGTGGAAGGAGAGACCATGGCACACGTGTTGTGACTCCAAGTGCCGAAGCCCTCGAAGTGGACAGAGGTGCAGCAGTGCATTAGGAAATGCAGAGCGGCACTGGCTCAGTGCGGTGTACTCCACAGCAAGGTGTGCTTTAGGGGTTTGAACCCGTAGGTGGGGAATAGCATTGGTATCAGACAGCGGGTGGAAAATTAAAGGATACTGAGAGTTTGTAGTGAAAGGAATGAGAGTGTTGTAACTTCTAGGCAATGGCCTAGCACCTCAGAGGTGGTACTTTTGTAATGTGGCATTTCAGCTGGAGGGCAGCAGCACTGCAGCAGCCACTCTGGTGTGAGCTGGGCAGTCCCTGGGTCTGTGTTTGTGGTGGGTCACCATGCATCAGGTCCATTCTAACTCCTCCCCTAGGAGAGGAAGCGAGGATGCACATCTCCTGGCATCTCCTGGTTGCTGATAGAACCTCGGGACACTGCCTGAAGGTACGTCTATGCTTGTAGAGACCTCAGTCCTCCCCAAAATACGTTAAGAATTCTGGTGGAAGTGGCAGATAGAGAAATAACCAAATATATTTTGACTTTCAAGGCTGACTGGTGCATAAACATCCCATAGCAAACTGTAGAAATCATTGTCATCGGTTTCAGTGGGAGCAAGATATAGCCTTTAATGAGGTCAGCTATGAGGGCATGGATATGATATCAGAAGCAATTCCTGATGTGCTTGTTATCTGCTCTCAGAGGAACCCCAGCTCACTTTTCACAGCCAGCAATATACCAAACATATATATATAACCCAACAGCTTACTCTGGAGTTCTCTTTGGTTTTTTACTAATAAGCAAGATTCACGACTAGACTGAAAGACGTAATTAGTGGAGGCATGCTCTGAGGTACCCTCTGCATTCATTTCCTACTGGAGATCTTAAGAGAACTGCTGGCAACTCTACTCACACCTCCGATTTTTTAAGGGGTTGACAGTTTCGGTTGGCAAAAGGCAGGGAGCTCCAGCTTGTCGTTATGTGATGCATTTCGAAAGCACGCAGCTATCAGATCCAGTACCCCAGCCTAAGTCAGGAATGGCCAATTTCTTCCTCCCAGACCGTATTTCCCCCTGCACCTTCAAATGGCTGTAACCTTTTCCTGCCATCCCCAGCCAGTATATGCAGTTTCTGCAGCTATTCAAGAGCTGCTGAGTAGCATTGTAGAAATGACCACGTTTTAACGATGCCCCAAGCAATTCCTGTCTACGTAAAGTTCATTAAAAAATTGCCTGGGATAAGAGCAGCTGTTTGAGCATAAGATACTTTATTATTTTATTAGGCATCTGATTTATATTTTGCTTGCACAATTTTTTCACTGGATTGACCTTATTGCCCTCATGGAAGTTT
This sequence comes from Actenoides lindsayi, assembly GCA_025331215.1. NCBI lineage: Eukaryota > Metazoa > Chordata > Aves > Coraciiformes > Alcedinidae > Actenoides > Actenoides lindsayi. The sequence goes on from WTSP01003513.1 coordinate 9,656, forward strand.
ACTAACAATTTATACAGATCAGAATCAGTCTGTATAATTATATATCATAATTATCAGCTTCTATTAAATTGGTGTTGGTCCACTGAAATGTAATTACACCACCTGAGGAGCTGACTCATTTGTTATGACTCTGTTATACAATAGGCTGAAGCTAATCACACTGTATGCCTATGGATGCGTCTCGGTGTGTATTTTCCGCCTCTCTTTATCCTCTTTCATTCCCCATTGCTTCTCCGGTGTTTCCAATTGCAGCAGTTATTTTGCTCCCCGTGGAAATAGTTTCCAAGAGACACTCTTGGAAGCCTGGAATCAACTGACAGTCTGGAGGCTTGATTTTGTGGCCTCGTGTTTGCTGTGATCTAGAGGTGTCAAATTGCTTACATTTTTACAAATGTAACCTTTCAGCACGTTTCAGAGTTAAGTTTATAGCTGGATATATGCTTGCAGTTGATTCACTCTAACATCCCACGCAGAGAATATTTCCCCTCCTATTATGAAATGAGCCTTTGCTGAAAAAAGCAAGGAAAGTGCGTTTTCCTTAGAGCTGATGCTGTGGAGAGCAGCAGAAACCCTGGCTAGCACTTCTTGCCGAGGTGGCAGGGGATGAGCGACCACGGGCAGGCACTGTTTGTCTCGGGCTGTCTCTGAATCTGAGGTGCCCTCACAGCCGGGTCGCCCAGTGCCACTGGGGCGCGGGCAGTGCTGCTCAGCCCTTCGGTGGGACTGGGAAAGGGGCTGCAGGCTCAGCACGGCCCGCAGCGCGTTTCAGACAGCGATGTGCTTTGCTTCATTGCCATGTGAGCCAAACCAACTCGTCTGATGGCTGGTAGCGAGTTTCAACTGTTACTAAATTGGCTGTGGAAAGCTTCCAGCGATGGCGTTGGGTATGTGAGATGGAAGCGTCCAGATAAAGAGAGCATGCCACGGGTATAGCTAATGCTGGTGGGAGTTTCCAGGAAACAGCTGGTGTTTCCAGAGGCTGGGAAATTTAAACATCATGTATTCAAACGTAGCTAACGTTTTTCTTTTGCTCAAGTATGCTGCAGTCAGATTTCCTTTTCCCTTACCTTGCTCTGCCTTTACGTGCCCCCAGTCATTTTATTCACAGATTTGTTCTGTATTAATTGTTGGGGTGCACTTGCTGCCCAGTAGGTGCCCGACCATCCCCGCACTCCTCTGGCTGACCCGACAGGTTAGCAGGGGCTGCCCTTCAGCTTCTGCTGCCTCACCGAGCGAGAGCAGCGCGGGGCCCTGCTGCCTGTGGGCAGCAAAGGCAGGGGCGGGGGAACTGGGCAGCGCAGCCTTGGGTGGGATGGCATCAATAGAGTCAGTGGGTGCACAAACAGTATCAGAAAGTGGTCGGGTCTTTAATGGGGCTCTGTGATACACACTGTTTTTAGTGATCAAATCCGTGTCCGTTGTAGTCACCTTCTCTCTCCTTCCATTCAAGGCAAGTGTTGCACAGCATCTATTGACAGCCTGGAAAAATAAAGGTCAGGAACGCAAACTTAAACTTACTGTATTGTAACAGCAGCAGGACAGAGGAGGCCCTTAACCACTGCTCATGCCTTGTCTTGCCTACTGGACAAAAGACAAAAAAAAGAAAAAATATGCCTCGCCTCATGCCATAGCTGCTTCTGTCATAGCTGTATTTCCGTGGAAGGTAAAAACCTCAAACTCTTCCCCCCCCCCCCCACAAAAAAGCTGACATTTTCTTTTCTTGGTCCATGTAACACCTTTCTAGTAAATGACCTCTCTGCTCTAGATCAGGACATCTCTGCTTCCTCCAGAAAAGCTGCTTCTGTGTTGTACCGTGTTCAAGCTTTGGCTTTGCGTGGTGTAATTATGGTATTAAAAAGAGGGATCTGCTGTCAGATACTTCTATTTAGGTGAGCAACAGATTAAAGTCGAAACTGTAGGGAAAAGTAAACTGGCAATTAAACCATCAAAGGCAACCTACAGCAGATTTTGTTAAATCCCCTGGTTTTTAAGCAGGTGGAACCGAATCGCTTTAGCAGAGTCAGAGAGGCTGTGGTTTTATCAGTGCAGCAGCAACGAGATGCCATCCTCTGCACAGACTGTTTACCCTCTTTATCTCTGGTTCTTCTCAAGTTTCAGCTGCTTATACTCATTGTGTGAAATTATTAGTCACTTGTAATTTCTTCATTGATTTTCATTAAACTGTTTCCTGGCTCATGATCTTGGCAACCTGTTTCTGTTGGTTAAACAAGCTGGCTTGTCAGGCAGGTTTTCCCAATGTCACAGTTCTAGTATTAACTCTCTTTATTGAGTAATGCTGCTTCTTATCCAGGATGAGATCAGACTTCATAACAAGTGGATCAAAGCCATGCAGTTTAGATCCAAAATCAGAGCTGAATCTAAGCTTTCCTGAAATGTAAGTATGTTTGATTTGGGTTCTGTTTTGACCCTGACATGGAGAAAGGTTCGAGTGGTACAGTGGGTTGGTATTACCTCATTAATTAAAGGAGTTTAGTCCCATGCTTTGATGCTGAGTCCATCTTTGATAACCAATGGTCAAACGCGATGAGCTCCTAAAGTGCCCAGCGAAGGGGTTTAACAACTGCTGAGGTACATGGCACAAGATTTCCCCAGAAATGCTCTGCTGTATTTAAAGAATTTAACTCATGCTGGCAGCTGGAGAAGCCTGGTCAGTTAATAGATGGAAACCTTAGAAGCAGCAAAGGGTCCAATTTTTTATCAGAGTACTTTGATTCATATGAAATGCTACACGTTTCTGAACACTCTACTCAGATTTCTACCCAAATACCAAAGGGCCCTTACAGCCGTATCCATAACAAAGGCAGAATTGCTAAAACCTCATGTGAGAAATGCTGTTCTTAAAATTTCCTTCAGCTGAGTTTTGCAAATGAAGTAATGTTGATTTGTTCAGATATGGTCCAAATGTTCGTATCGATTTTGTGGGGTGTACACCCAGACATCTGAACTGTGGTAAAAGATTGACCCATCACCCCCACGACGCCTAGACCAATATGTTATGGTGTGCAGTGATGCAGATAATATTGCATTTCCCAGAAGCTTTTAATGCTACGGTGTGATGAAGACACATTTTGATGCATGAGTTTCAAACCCAAACCCTTCTGTATTATACTAGTATTTCAAACGAAACTCCTCAGAATGCATTTTAATAATGTAGATTCAGAATCTTGTATTTTACTTCTAGGCAAAGCATTATACCTTTATGAGTGACTCATTTATTTTTATTCTCTTTAATAATGAGAGTAACGGTTTTCCTACATAAGCACACTTTTGCACTGACAAATATTTAATGTGTTTCAGCCGAAAAGGAACACAAGTGTAATAACTGTGTAACTAGGATCATTCTGGAAAGAGCTATATGTTGTGCAATTGTGGCTTGGTAGTTTATATGAACTAGGAAAACTGAAATAAACTTTTGAAACACTCTGAAGTTTGTGTCATGCCAGAGTTTAAATGAACTCTCTGTTCCTGTTCTCCATGCTCTGTCGCCAGTGAAAAAAAGAAGTATCAATAGGCTCTCCTTGAAGTATTTTTAAAATGCTTCTCTAATACGAAGATTTTTTTAATTATAAGCTTTGGCAAACTAGCCATCTTCTTGTCTCTGTCTGCAGATTATGTTAAAACCAACTATATGCATAATTTCTCCTCTAGTAGAAGTGCTGTAGGGGCCCGTGGTCCTATGTGGGCCTATACTATGTTAACCTCATGAACACATCACCTCCTCTGTATGATTTCTCTTTAATATGAAGGACTTTGTACTGAAAAACTTTGGCAACGTTGACCTAAATGAAAGAGAATTTAGGAGGTAAATATGGGTTTCTAATAGTGCATACGCTATTTTTAGAGGCTTCCAGCTTTCACAGTGACACGTGTGCATCATCGGTTGACTTTTATGTTTAAGGGGACATGAACAGCGTAAGACTCTGTTCTTATATATTTACCAGTTAATCATCTTTTTAACCTTAAATTAAAAGGGTATGGCTTCTAGCATGGGCATTGGTTTACCTCTAGTGTGCACCTTGTCCACATCACTTAAACTTTTTTGTCATCTGTAACTGGATCTAGTGACACTTCTCTATTGCAGAGAGATATCATGAAGATCCATTTCATGTTGTGAGGATGTTCCATCAAAAGGTAATTTCCAGGTCTCAATACCATCAATACCTCCCATTGATTTCAGTGGGGTTTGCAGTGAAGGTAACATTGCATCCAATAATAATGTGAGGAGCAAATGTCCAATTTAGCAGAAATATTGCTGGTTTTCCATCTCCAGTGGGCTAGTTTCTCTGTTATCAACTTGTAAAGATTACTGATTTGACTTGTCACAATGAAGTATGCCAAACACATTTGAGACAGACATCAGGAGTACAAAGTTTCCACTCCTTCCTGTTTTCCTGGACGTTTTTGAAATTATTTTCATGTGCTTGGCATTGTTATTGCTACTTATAATCAAAAGGAAAAAAACTGTTTCAAGTGTGGCATTTAGCTAATTGACAGTCTTTGAGCAGGGCTGTAAATTCCAGCAACTGCACGTAAACATCATTTGATGTCTGTCCGTATTTTTGGTGCTGAGGTCAGTGAAAAAGTACTAGAAGCAAATGCAATAAGTTGGATACTTTTATTTTAGTCGGGGGGGGGGGAGGGGGGGAAGAAAGGTGGATTAGGATAAAGAGCCCTTTATTTTCAGAGGATGCATTGTGTGTTTATAAGATGGTTTATGACCAGAATGTATATTATATGTAATATCCTCAGGATCCCTGAACTTTCAGATGATAGCTTTGCAGTGGCACGTCCAGCAGGGCTGGGTGAGTCTAACAGAACATGCTGGAGATGATGTTCTTGAAGGCTCTGTCCAAAACACCTGATACCCTTCTATGCCAATGGGAGAACCTGCCTGTGGTTGCCCGGCGTGTTCCAACAGCTTTCCCTGCTGCCTGGTCCCACTTAGACCACATCCCCTCGCTAGCTGCATTAGGAAGTTTTAAACAAAATCTTAAAATGCCTGTTTTATGCACAGTGCCAGATTTCAAGCACGGGAGAGGATTCCAGTGCCAGTTTATTACTAATTGTCCCTCCTGGCTGTGTCTGTTTGGCTTCTTGGAACAGCCAACCCTACAGATCACTGTAAATACTAATCTTCTTATACTTAAGGTATCAGGTTTTCTTTGATGTTACCAAACATGATGACTCTTATCTTGGTTGAATGCACAATCCAGACACAGTTATCATTAATAATGTTGTGTCTGCTGCTTCATTATGGAGAAAATAGCAAGATGCTTCCTTTCAAAACGATAACTCTTCTGCACTTCAGTAATGATCAAGCCTATTTGATTTACACCCTGTTTAATGTTCAAAATGATGCATTTACTTCCCTGAATCTAAAAAGAAAGCTAAGGCCCTGATCCTGATAATGTATGTGCTTAGCCTGACACTCACAAGCCCCTTCCAGCAAGTAATGAATAAATATGTGCAGGACTGAGGTCCCATGCTCCATTTGCTTGCACTGCTGTCCTGAAGGCAAGGATTTTTCTAATATATATAGTCAGCTTTCAACTCACAAAGGGTCTGAGTCTGTTAGCTTTAACTGGCACAGGCAGATCCATTTAATTCTCTATTCATGTGATATTTTGCCAAGTCATTAGCTTAAGTAGAACAATTCATGCAAGTAAAGGCTTTTAGGCCGAATCGGAAGAGTTAAAAATATTGCATGCACTAAATTTCATTATATAGAAGACTGAAAGTCATTCACTAAATCCCACACTCTTGTAAACGTAAGGCCTGATCCTCACCTGAAGTTGGCACAGAGCTATGGACTTCACTGGTGCCACTGCCATTAATAGCAGGTGAGCAGGGGTCTGTTTTCTATACAGTGACACTTTAGTCTCTTCATGACTTGTTAACGTGACCTCATACACCCTGTGAACCTGATCTAAAACCTGTATCTCAATTACTTGATCATCCTAAAGAATGGCTAATTAACAATGGCATGCTTAAAAAAAAAAAAAAAAAGATATATTTTGATGTTTTCCATTTGGCAGAGTATTATGTTAAGAATAATATAATATGCATTTCAAGATCTTGTTAATTTTGATGTGATAATGAGTGGGAAATCCTAGTGGAATTTTTTGTCCAGAAATATGAATGGTATTAGCTCAACAGTTATATGATTAAGCAATAAGACCTGCTGAGGCAGGCACTACTCAGAGATGATTGACTGCTTTAATTGATTGACACCCAGAGGTAAAGCCAAGGGCACCAATTTACAGATCAGGTCAATTATCTCCTGGTAATGCCCCTTTGGTATGTCTTATTGCTATGCTAATAGTAACTGTTATTGAAACATTTTAATGAGTTTTTAATTTAAAAGTGGTAAATTTTAAAAGGGTGAACATTAAATTATTCAACTTGAAATAATGGGAACAGAAATATTCTGCTTTGCTAATGGTGATGTAAAAGTTTTGTTGTGCATACCAATACTTGTAGAGATCATTTTAGTTCATCTCCCGGGGAAGGCAAATTCTGTTTGGCATCTAATAAAAACCCACAGCGCGGCAACACAAAATACCTGGGGATCATCTGAGCACCGGCTGCCACATCCAGCGTTAGGTAGAAAGGTACCCCAGGGAGAGGATGCTTCTGCTTCCAGAGGCAGTGGAGGGTGCTGAGCGTGACCCCGAAGAGGGAGGTGAGGGCAGGAGCAGCAGGTTTCCCGTAGCAGGGAGACGCCTGGCCTTGCGAAGGTGGCTCACCCGGGCTCTGCCACCCACCCCTTCCCTCGTTCTCGCCACATGCTATTGAAGCACGGGCACAGAACGCTGCGTGGGAACCCGGCTATGTTTGCTGTTCTTGACAAGATCTCACTCCTGTAATTTAACCCACTCTTTGTCAAGGAAGATTTAATTTCAAAGAGCCCCGTGCTTTTTACAGAGAAAGGGACTCGAGTTGCCTGGCTCACTTTCCCACCCCAGGCAACTGCCTGGCGGCTCGTGGCTGCTCTTCTGCTCCGAGTTACCTTGCAGAGCTGCCAAGGTAGAGTGCGTGTCAGCACTCCAGCTTGTGCTGTGCAGCAGCACGGGGAGGTCTGATGTGTTGGGTCTCAAGGCTGCACGTAGCTGCGCTGAGGACCAGGTTACAGAAAGAGAGAGACCTTCTGTTGAAATTGCCAGGGGAGAAAAGAATGTGAATGTAGTTAGCATGGGAGCATGCAATGGCAACCAGGAAGATCCAGGATATAAGGTCCTCTGTGAGCAATCAGTTGACTCCTTTAGAACACAGGATCTGGTATAGACAGAGAAGTAAGACACTCAGTCGTTGAAAAATAAAAGGTGCCGGTAGTTTAGGCAGTTACTGAAACATACTGAAACTTTTTTTTGTGTCAGACGTGGAAAAAACAGCTCCATGTGTTTTATCCAACGGACAGGAACTACCTGTCATTCATGTAGCCTCCAAGTCAAGTTTTAGGAAGGCTTTTAGGATGGTAAACTTCAGCATGTCATGAAATCTTGTCTGAGGAAAAGCAGGGTTAAACAGATCGAGGAGATCCTGCACAAAACAGCATTAAGAGCACAAGTGCAAAGTGTTCCTGAGTGCACAATAGAGAGGGAGAATAGTAAGAAACTAGTTTAGCTAAATCACGATTTTTTTCACTTGAGAGTAGCCTTAAGATTGAAGATTTGCAAGTGTAGTGGAATACAGTTGGATAATGCAGAAAATGTGATGCAGCTGGGACATCAGTGGCCTGATGAATTTCCTTGTAGATTCCATAAGAAACTGGAGTAATCACAGGGCTTTGGGAAATAAAGATCATGTCACAGGGCTACAGCAGAGCAAATACGGCATCTTTCTCCACAGGAGAAAGAAATCTAGGAAATTGGGTTGAAAAGCCACAGTTGCTAGCAAAAGGAAGAAGGGATTAAAACCAGTGGGCTTTACTGGGAGTCTGTTGCAGGCCCTGTGCTTTTCAGTATTTTCATTAGCTGCGTGGATCGTGTAGGCTGTAGTATCTCCAGCACTGGGGGTGTTTAAGGAGATGTCAGACAAGTATCTGTCAGGTATGACACAGAACGGTTGATCCAGCCTTCAGGCAGGAGCATGAACTGGGTGACTTGCATGGTCCTTCCAGTGCCATTCTTCTGTGCTTTGCATCAAAATATTTTAAGCTAATATGCCAGAATTTAAACTGGAATGGCTGAGACAGAGGAAAATAATCCTTCCTGCCAATCCTATTATTTGGGCTGTAACCTCTAGCAGAAGGGTGGGAGGAGTGAGGGATGCAGTAACATCTTAAATCACCACTGTACGACTCAACAGAGCTCACCTGTCAGCAAGTCTTGACAGGGGAGCCCTAAAAAAGCCCAAACAGGACTAGCAGGTCTGCAGACTAGGTGGGTTTCTTTTCTTTTTTCTTTCCCTTCTACCCTCCATTTACTCTCTCTTATCAACCCTTATTTAAGGGGAGACAAACTCAGTTATGCTCGAGTTCAAATGAAACTTTCCAACTTACAGAGTTTCATTGAGTACCAAATGATGCCAAGCAAGCTTGCCTGTCCCTGGCTGACATAACATTGCGCAACTCCCGTCCCTGGGACCGGCACAAATACCAGTTATCAATCTCACAGGCAAGGGAAAGTTAAATGAAAGATTGAGGGAAACGTGCGTGATGACAGACAAGCTTTGCACACCCCTGTTGGGTGTTGCGGGTTGCTCAGTCATACTAAAAGTGTAGTTGTAACATGAGATGCAAATAGCTTTTACATTATCGGGGTTTGGGGTCAGTACCTCAGACTGTCCATAAAAAAAGACTTTTGCAGTCATGGTGTGGGAGCTGGAGGACTTGGTTTCCTAATCACTTTTCTGCTCTGGCTTCCCCAACTGGGGTGGGGAACATTCTGCAGCCCTTGTGAGTGCTCTGAGCTGAATAGATGGAAACAACTGTTTGAGAGTTAGGGATTTGATCATGCTACAAGGGTTAAAAAATGCTACTGACAGTCTTATCCAAGGCTTGAAATACATGTTTGTACAACGTACGATAACGACCCAGAGTTACAAGAGCTCAATTATGCATCTAGCGCTATGCCGAGTGGGGATTGTATAAATAAAAGCTCTAAATAGTTTCAATTCCTTATGTATGTTTTCAAAATACCCTTTGTTAATGCTCTTGAGTTTGGAATAACTTCTACGGGCAAGGGATCAACAGTGATGTGAAGATGAATTTCACGCTCCTTTTAATCCATGCCATGAAGTTATTCAAAAGTCAGTGAAAGATCAGTTCCAGTTCAACCCACACTGATGCCCTAATCTGCGTGCTGTCATCAGGCAATAGTGAGTTTAGAACGTGCCATATGGGAGCCTGGCAGATGTTGCACTGCCCTTTCCGTCCTGCTTCCTGGGCTCTCGTCAGTTGTAGGCTCTGTCATGGCAGCGTGCAGGAACGGGATCATAGCAACCCCTCACTAATGGCTCTAGGATTGCTTCATTTTGCCTGTTGCACACTCATGGGTCTCTGCAGCGTTCGTTATTTTCCATAGTCCAGCCACATATCAGAAATTCTATTGCAGTATTGCCCCTGTTGCTTCTGTTTGTGGTAGCAAGAGTTCACTAGCAGCAACTATTGCCAGTGTCTTTGTGGACAGGTGTTTTTCCAGAGACCACAAAATGCCAGCTAACGCTCCTTCAAGGGGGGCTTTAAAACAGGGTCCATCAGACTATACAGTATTTTGCCTTTTCTGCCTGCTCACTGGTAGGGGAACGTCTGGATGGTGTTTGCAGGAAGGAGCTGGTTGCACTAGCCCCTGCCAGATGCTACCCAACGTTGTGCAGAAACCCATGGTCAGCATAAAGCTGAGTCTGAGCTAATAAACCCTGCTTAGATTATTTTGCATTAATATGACTCCACGGCATTTATATTGGATGTGGCGGTATGAGGATGAGCAGAAGAGATATGTCCATATCCACCAGGAGAGAAGTACACAGACTTTACTAACATCCTTCTCTTTGGCTCCTCCTTTCTATTGCCATCAAGGATGTGCAGTTCCCTAGGGATGCAACACTTTTTTCCAAAGGCAGTTTCTTTTGCTTACTAAAATTATGGGTTTACTTCTTTGTTTTACCTTCTGAATGGAAATAGACTTTCCATTTTGCCATGTCCTTAAGTTAGGATGTCATCTTTGCTGTTGCTTTTTGATTATATCAAGATGGGCTCCAAATAGCCCTGTTCATAAACGCACCTACTAAGCGAGGCTGCTTCCAAATGCGCACTACTGCGCTGCTCAGTAACTGAGGTCGCCAAAACACAGCACCCTGCGAGGACCAGCAAAGAGCTGGTGGGTTATTTAAAGGGGCATATCACTTTCCCTAATCACCACTTTCAATTTTGTAAATACACCAGACATTAATAGATACAAATCTGTACTGAAATGCAGAAATATAACGGGCTGGGCATCTTCTTTTTAGAGTCAAAAAATAAATAAATCTGATTAATTAGAGCTTTCAATAAACCCTTTAAGTTTCTCAAAGTAAGGTATTTTGAACTGGTTTGGGCCTTGGTCCTGTCATAGTTGCTTCCTTGATATCAGCTGAAATCCTGTCTGGATGGAGATCGTTACAATATTGGGTGCTTCTGCAGAACAAAGAATGGTCTATTACAGCAACAGACATTACTTGGTGTTGTTACATCCCATCGCAAGGCATCTCTTTTCTAGATATGAAGAAATGCAGAAAAGCATCAGTCTGTCTTTGATGTGTGTGTAAGAAATGGAGTAGTGTAGTACAGTGAGCTCATGTAATATATATATAACTCAAAATACATGTCAATCAGAGGAACACAGGTAATGTCACCTCCTTTTAAAGTGTGGAAGGACAGTGTGTCCTACAAAAAAACAGGCATTGCTGATTTGTGCCAAATCTCATACCGTTATAATGGACTGGTTTATTTCATTTAGCTTGATCATTGAGGATTTTACATCTCAAATCAACTAGAGCTGTAAGGAAACGGAGAAAATACACATCATGCATGTATAGGCAATTTGTGCCAAACTATTCAAAAGCAATATAGGTTGTCAGCAAACAGGGCTATTTGCTGTGTGCTGGTATCTGCTGTATGTCGCATATTATCTGTAACAACTCTGCAATTCGTTCTTTCACTCTTGTTCTCTCTCTTTCATCACATTAGATTATGTAGAGGCACTTCAAGGTAAATTTTTAAAACTGTGTGGGAGATGCGTGTTGGAGAAAAACTAAGAAGCAAATATCTTGAATGTTTTTTAGCACAACTCCATCTGTCACCTATTTTGACAACTTACCTGCTCATGTCACCTCTGTCTCACGCTGCTGTGTCGAGTCGTATTGTGTTACCTCAGAATAACATATGTGGGAGCTGGGGCTGCCTTAAAAATGCTGCATGCTTAGTAATTATATGATAGGCTTCTGTGCATGAAGAATATAGGGGGCAGATGATTTCTGCTCAGCCACCTCCCCAGCCCTGCTGTGTGAGTGGTGTTATGGTGTAACGAAGCTGCTCGGTGACACCGCACACTTAGGGAAGCTCAAGGTCAAGAGATTTCATTTGCATGGCAAGTTCAACACCTCTTGCTGAAGTACTGTTCCTCATTGCCCCCACTGATATGTCTTATTGCCAAATTGCTCCTTCCAGATTGTGCAAGATAACAAGACAGCTAAGAACACTCAGAGATGACAGTGATATAAAATATTCATATGGCCTTATAGAAAACAATCTATAGGCTCTTACAGCAGCTGTGATTTTGTTTTGCAGTTTACAGTATTAAAAGAGCACATTCAACTTGCAGCCTAGCTGCTTTCAAAAGCATGTTACCTGCAGGCTTCCTAATAATTTACAGTCACAAATTATTGTTTCTTTAAGCCTCTTCTGTCACTGTGTGTAGGGGAGGAGCAGGACAGAGAGAAGTGCTAGAACCAAAGTGAAGGCTGACTGAAAAAACAGAGTGAAGATGCCAGCTACACAAAATAATCCAACAGGGCAAAATAAAAGGAAATCCTCCCTCCCCACTCTCTTTTCCTCAATGGCTGCTACACAGAGTTTCCCTTTGCACAGGGAGGTGCATGGCTGTCACCACAAATGGGAGGCAGAGTGTGGCCCTTTCGTAACTCAGAACAAGAGGGATAACCTGAGGGGATGGCTGGTGCCTCCCTGCCCCAACCGTCAGGTAGCTGCAGCTGGTTTGGGGTTTTTGGGGTGGGAAAGCATGGGGCAGAGGGGCTTCAGTAATTCACTGGGACGAGATACACACTTAGTGATGCTTTTCAGAGTTGATAATTAGTCAGGGAGGGTACGTGGAGATGAGCGCGAACACAGGCAGGGGTGATCTCTGCAAAGCTGGCGTTAAGTCTTTTTGTGAAGTCCAGGCTCCAGTTCTACAGCTGATTGTAATGAACAGAAGGAGTCTCTCTGACTCCATTCAGCTGTCGATCAGGTCATGCCCGTGTCCAAATGCCAGAGCTGTCTGGCCAACTTGCCTGCTCACATTCTTGAGGGAAGTATGATACGTGAGACTCCTCATGGAATTTGGAGAACGAATGGTTGTTAAGCACCAGAGCGCTGGTTCCGCTGCACTCCTTCCTGGTGTTCCGGGCACTGAGGACTCCAATATTACAGTGTTTTGAAGCTGTGCAGAGAGAAAGTGCAGATCCTGAGAAATGATAGAAAGGGGGAAGCTTAGGGATTTTGATTAGCAGTCGTCCCTGTTGTAAAATGCATTGATGTCCTAAGGATTACTCCCAGAGATGATAAATCTGCTCTCACTCAGTGCACAGTATAGATGGGCAAGGAGGAAGGAGTTCTCAAAAGCTGAGCCTTCTTTTTGGGCCTGTAACACAAGAACCCGGGCATTCCTGGCATGTAGGGCTTTCCCCTCCTCTGGAAGCCTGGTGGACCTGGGAACAGGCTGTAGGATGCAAAGGCGTTGTGCGATGTGCACTCCTCTTGCTGTTGGCAACCCCAGCAGGAGCTCTAGGCTGAGCAGGATAGGGCTTAGCACCCTGGCATACATCACGAGATTAGCCAGTGTCAGCCCAGTCCTTTGGCAAAACAATATGAGCATCAGATCACATTTATGCCTCCAGCTTGTACCTGTCCTGCCAAGCTTGCGCATGCTGCTGATAGGTTTGGGGACACCAAGTGGCAATGGAAATACATTGGCTTATTATCCACTGACAAGCTTTGCAGAGACAAAACACCTTTGTTTTAAACCACCTCTATAATTCAGTAAGATCAATTTGAAAGTCAAACGTATACGTGTTTCTGGGGTGGTTTCTACTCTGTTACTTTAGGTGGATTTTCCTGAATTGCGTCTTGCCTAAAGCTACAGGAGACAGTACATGGTGTAAGAGGCAGCCCCTGAGCTGAAGAGCATCAGGTGTGTGATGCAGCATACAGGCCCCTGAGTAATGAGCTAAGAAGACAATTACCTAGCGTGAGCGATACATCTGATTGCTTGTAGAAGATTCCTCCGCTTCACAGTGGAAATTGAGGTCCCCGTACAGAAGTCATAAAAGCAAGTGAACGTGTGGCTGCCACCCAGCTTCCCTAGCATTTCCCCCTCTTTGTGTAGGACAGTAAGGACAAGATGTTACATGATGGAACTGTAGCTGGTAAAAAGAAAGTTCACGAGACTGAGGAGCTGGAACAGCAGTTGTGTATCTTAGTAGCATATGATTGGCCTAGGAGGATGGAGGATGGCCTGAACTCTGCCAGGGGCTTGTCCATTTAAGATTTGTTTATTATTGTAGATTTCTTGTTTGTACTTGGGCATTGGATGGCGAGGAAGGATAAGGAAAGCTGTAGGGCTACTGTCAATCTTTTTTTCTCCAAATACTCTTCTAGCTCCAGTACCGCTAGGGGTGGGCACAGGATGATCTCCCAAGTTTTGGGTTCTCTTGAGGCTCTCTAGCCTTTCCTACACATCAGAAGGTCTTGTTTCCATGCTTAAGCCTTCTGAACCATGTAAAATGGTGTCCTTAAGGTAGAGTCCCATGAAATACGACAGCTTCAGGCAAGAATGAAACACTGACGTTTCTTTTCTGGGGTTTAGACTGCACCAGGTCAGACATGGCAGAACTTGTGGCCAAGCTGCAGAAGAGGCAGCGTGGTTCCAGCAGCCATAACAGCTCAGTCCTACCAGCCATGGCTGGTGCATCCTGGCATCAGCCTGCTTAGCTGTTGAAGGCTTAGCACTGAGAGCACGGTGGGTGCTGGCCAATCCTCCTCCTCCCTGAGTGCTCTTGGCCCACCTGGCACCCCCTGAGAACACCCTCCCACCTCTGCCTGGCTGTTGCTGGAGCACTCGCAAGCTTGAGGGGCGGATGCTGCCGAAAGTTTATCTTGGGATCAAACACCAGGTGTTATAAAGGTCATTAATGTTTTCCAAGTAATGTTCTGTTTGCTTCTCAGAGCCCTTGCCAAGTTTCTCTGAGGCGTGTTCATAAAATGCTCTGGATGTCTCATACAATAAAAAAGGTAGCAGGTTTCTAAACCAATTTGTGATACATCAGTAGCATCTCAGAAGAGTATGTTCTTATTACTTGAAGTTGTTCAGGTTGGCTTCCTCGCCAACTGAACTCTTACACTTGGAATAAAAAAAATAAATCCACATTATTTATATTTTAGCAGTTTTGAAGATTTAGGAGTGTTATTTAACTGAAACATGCCCCAGCTGTTAATTTAGGTTTCACAATTTATCCCCACCAAATGTTATTTTTATGATATAGTGATCTTGTGACGTGTATTGCTCTTGGCTGGTATTCCTCTGGCAATCAATGCAACCCATTTAGAGATTCAGGGGAGGACGCAGGATTACTTGCAGGGTGGATGCATCAAAAGACATTGTTCTAGTAACAGTCGATCATGTAACTGAAACAGGTCAGTTAGGGATGGCGAAAATGCTGTTTTGTTTCATTTTAAGGCATGTTCCCAGGCTTGATATGTTTTTGCAAATTACCCTGTATAAAGTCTTAGGTAGTGTTTGATGACCTGTATATTCACTCTTCATTTCTGGTAGGCTTAGGCCAATGGAAGAAAGTTGTTTGCATACCCAAAGCCATGTATCTCTTCTCTTCTAATTAGCGTGTGCACACATTGTCTGCAGCCACTGTACAAGACTTGCTCCCTCACCCCCTCCCTTAAATTCTTGTCACCTCTAACGTTTTGTCATCTGCTTCGACCTCTCTCCGTTGGAACAAGGCGGGTTACTTTAACAGTGCCAGCACCAGCTTCTTATTAATGTGGTTCCTTGTGGCTGCAGTGAGTTGAGGAGCAATTATACGAGGAGCCGAGCAAGCAGATGAGAGGGGATAACCGCTTGCAGCAGAGGGAAGTGGCAAGCAGAGGGAGGATGGGGCGAGCGCTTCCTCAGGTAGGATAGCTGTAACCAGATGGGCTTTATAAACAGTCTGAATGTTACCTACTTTGTATCAACCCGAAAAAGAGGGAGCTGAATTAGGTGCTCATGGTGTATTTCTATCCACGCACGGGATCTTGGGAGTTCACTCTTCAATTTAGTTAATTTTGTTATTACTGCAGTCCAATCTTACACTAAATACTTATTTATGTACATTCAGCCTAGCTGCCTGCAGTATTATTTTCTGAGCTACTTGAACATTATTCCTGCCTTTCTCATGTTGAAACTTCAGAAGTGGATACTGTGTCCTTTAGGAACACTCCTGCCAGGGGAACACACAGGGAAGGTTTGGACGTGCTTGGCCCCTAACAGAGTGTTCTTCAAATCAAGCTCCAGGTTGCGTTAGGCTTCTGTCATCCTAGATTTTATTCCAAACTGTCTTAATTAGTGAGCCACTATCACATTATGAGAAATATAGTCTACCTACTGATTTTCAATTGTAATTATCTCTTTCTCTGTGTTTTGCAAAACAAGAGACAAGCACCATGTTTTATAGCAGGAGGCTTAGGGGCCCTATTTGTCCAAGTCAATCAATTCTGCAAAATGTATTTTTTGATCAGAGGGTCTGTCTTCAGAGAAAAAAAAAAAGCCAAGCCAGTAGGATCCAAGCCTAAATAATTGAGGCCAGAGCCTTAGCTGGTGTGAACAGGAATATTGAAATCATGGGATACATAGCAGATGTTACCAGCTCAGCATCAGCTTTTTTTTTTTTTTTTTTTATATTACAGCTGTGAGAGAAACACTGACCTTATGTTACAAAGTAACAATTAGACTTTTCATATTGTAGTTGGCTTGGTCTTTCTCTCCCTGGCCCCTCCTCCCCTCTTCTCTCACTTTTTTCTTTTCTCCCTTTTGTTTTCTTGCTCTGTTGAATTATGTTATTAGAGTTCAAGATCTGGACAAGTCAGGCATTCCTGATAAACCTGTGCTACCGGCACAGCATTTAGTCATAAAACTTCAGAACAAAGGGAATGAAAAGCATATTTCACAATATTTATTTCCTGCGGTTCTTAGAATAGACCAATATCCTTCCTAAACTTCTTTGCAAATGTTCAGTTATAATTTGGATGAGTTAAGTATAGAGACAAGAGGGCACGTTTCAGCTACATAAAGGAGGTTTATATTGTCATGTCAGAGTGGAAAATAGAGTATGCATGAAAATACATCTTGCAATTTAAAGAGCAATGTTTAAGAGCATGTATTGGCCAAACTGTTGCTGGGCTGCTCAAAATACTGGCTGGCAGAGAGAACGAAGGAGGTGGCTTCAGCAAACACAAAATCTATCTTACATGATATTTAACAAGAAATATAATAGGTACCTTTCAGTAGATAAGAAGTCACTCAGATTAAATTCCTGCTCAGTTTCCACTTACCCTTTCAACCCAATCAAGGAAAAGTTAGGTTGGAATAGTAAAGATGTATTGAGTAAAACATTTTATCCTGAGGCTGGGAGACTGAGTGTAGAGCAATGCTGAAGAGATGAGTTGAGAGCAAATAACTAGCTACATTTTGGGGGTTTTGGCTCCCAGGATGTGGCAGAGGGTAAGCTTACTGTGTTCACTGGCCCATAGCTGCAAAGGGCTGCTCATGGGAGGCTGAAGGATAACGTGGGATGTCAACAGTGGGATGTGCCTGAAGAGCAGAGCCTCTGTGTCAGGATATATTCAGTATGTAGAGAGAAAATGGAATGACAGACAAAACACAAGTCAAAGGGAGAACCAGGCAGAGTAAATGAGAGGTGAGATTGAACTGGAGCAGTCAAAGGAAAGAGCATCTTTTTCAGACACAGGAATGAATGGTTAAACTGTGAGATTGGACTCCTTGCAATTGGCTCAAGCTCGGTAAGGAAAATAGATTTACTAAGTTAAAGAGGAATAGAGCCACTGTACGCTCGGAAGAAATATATCAAGTTTTTGACACAAGGCCTGTTTAGCATTTAATTCCCACTGCACAGAGATGAGCCCCACCCCGGTGCATGATGGAGCTGCTTGATCAGTTCAGCTGCTCTGCAGCTACATGATCAAACTGAGAAGGGGCATCTAGTGCGAGGCACCGCTTTCAGTTTTCTCTGCCTCTGAAAGTTACTCTGAAGTGCTGAGGTAAAGGTAAGGTAAGGAGACTTGCTCAGAATGGCAGGATGCTGTGTGTGCATTTTGAGCATGAATCAGAGCTCTTTGGTCTTTCCCTGAGCTGACTTGAGGGAGCACTGCACCAGGTACGAAATGAGTAGGCTCGGGAACTGTTTTGACAGTGTCGCGTGATCCTATTTGCAGTGTGGTTCAATAACCTGCCCTATTCAGCTGAAAGCAACGCAGCTGCAAGAGCCAGTGCCCTCTGGGAGCTCGTGTTTTCCCTTCTGAACCTACTGGGATGCAGCTACAGCTGATGGTGCCCCCAAATCCCTGGTTGCTTTCGGGCAGGCCTGCCATTCTAGCACGCATGTGTGCTTATGTGTGTGTGTACGAGAGATTAAATTTTGCCGTTAATTGTATCACACAAATTGTGTCTGTTTCCTATCTGATGCAGCTTGAGACTAGGATAAGCCAGCTAATATAATCAGTTATCCAGATTCTCTGAAATCCTGCGCTTGGTTTGCTACATGTGGGCTTTGGAAGTTGAAATATTACATTAAAGGTAATTTCCCCGATGCCTAGTTAAGATCAGCCACTTTTATAGTCTGTGTTCGTCTGCATGGATCTGACATGGCACGTTTAGTTGTAAGAGCCACAAAACAGTTATCTGTGAGTGACATACTTTTTTCCCCTAACGCACCAGTTCAGAGATCCTTGATTGTGGAGACTGAAGAAAGCCTCACAACCCTTCTGCTTCTCAGGACTTGGTCTGAGCTGACAGTAAACAGGAGTCAAAGTAGATTGCAACCAATTAATCAGCTTCATGAATGCTAGCAAATACGTAAAAGCTCATAAAACAATAAATTTTCACTTGGCAAACAGCAAAGGAAAAGCTTAACAAAATTCCTTGGCTGGAATTGGAATTTCACCTACTCTTATTGACCTAAAGATGAAATCCATAGGGTGGAGGGAATATGAAGCTTTTGGGAAATGGAGAGTACCTGGAGCAGAACCGCTGTCTTCCAGGAGGACAGTGAAGTGTTTATATTTCAGAAAGGGCTGTAGTTGGTTAAGCAACATTCCCAACCCAGGCCACATGGTCTGCTCTTGGCTGTGCTCTAGCATCTTCTTCAAAGGGCAGAGACCTTTTACAGAAGCTTAAAGGTGCCAGGGAAGTGGCCCTGGTCCTTCAGAAACAGAAATACCTGGTTTTCCTTCTGTATTTCTGAGAGATGTAGGAGTCATTTGCTTGCTGCCGATGTCAGCCTGCGAGCTGTCTCTGTTCTGGGCTAGGGACAGCCGTGCTGCCCTGCACACTGTGCCAGGGATAACGGGGCCTCCGGAGCCTCTGCTCTCCCTCCGGGCGCACAGGAGTCTCCCATTCTCTCATTCTTTCATTCATTCTGCCTAATAAAAATACGTTGGTGTAGGAGGCTGGGATCACACCCAGCTTGGCAGAAGTATCAGGTTCTGAAGGAGAAAAGAAGTTCACAAAGTGATAGTGCGTCATACCCATGTAACCCGGTAATAGCGATCCTGATATGTATTATTTTGCAGTAACATCCTAGCAACCATGTCAAATAGAAGGAAAAACATGAGAACAAAGAGCACGTTAGAACTACCCTGAAGCATGTCTGAATTAATTATGCCTCTTAATTTTTTGGATAAAAATCAGGTGCATATTTCATTATTTATAGCACAAAATCAAAACATTACTCTTTTATTTATGATGGTACTGATTCTGCCCAGATTGTGTTGGTTTTCCTGCAGTCAACAGGAGCTCGGAAAAACTTGACAACTTTCCATGCTTTTAGAGAACCAGGAATGAAGTGGCTCTTCCCTAAACTGAAACTGTAGTTTAGAAATTAAAAAAAAAAGAAAAGTGGGGGGGGGGGGGAATCAAAGTTTGTATTATTGGGGGAAAGGATATTTTTAACTTTTACCAAACATATGAAATAAATCATAGTAACACTGTGGACTGTACACATCAAAGCACTGCAAGCTATTAACCAATTAATCTTGAAAGTACTTTTGTAAGGCAAATCACTTGGCTACTGCGCTAACCAAGTTAGGGAAAACTTTGATTTCTCAAAATGAGTACTTAGCCTGCAACCAAAAAAGAAACGTGCCATCACTTCAACTTCCTGAGATGATAAGAACACATTTAAAAGACATAATTTGCCAAGCAAGTATTGTCTGCAGGATTAAATGTAGTATGGAAAGATAGTGTATTCTCAACTGGAGCCTGTGCTCATCAGTAACTTCAAAATAACTCATTTATTTTCACAGTTCCCTTTGGCAAATAAAATGCAGTTTGGCAAGCTGTGTAATGTAGCACATGTCTGTAATCTGAGTGTAACATACAACCAACAGATTTTCAAAAAATAGGAAGTCTGATCCACAGTTCTGTCCCTCAGGCTTTTCTATCAGCAGAACTGTCCCACAGTCAAAGCTGTGCTGCTTTAAAGCTGAAATACTGTAGCGATGGATGATCCACATCCCTAATTCTGTGGCAGGAGCCAACAAAAGATGCCAGGAGTTGCTCCTTTCCAAAGTTGGCTTAGTGTTTCAAAGCCACCTCCTGTTTAATCAGAATGTTTGCATTTATTATTATTTTCACCCATCTCTCAGTCCTCATTAATATTAATCCTTGCCTCCACACTAGCAGGAGCTGCAGGAACTGTAGCAGTGATGCTGCAGAATAATTGTGTTTATAACTGTAAATACAATTGATTGTGGTTTTACCATGTGAACTTAGACATACAGGATCTATTACATTGTGAAGAAATGTTTTAAGTGAATTCCAGTGTCAGCTAAATTGATAGTTAAAGGTATGAAATTCAGCACTGATAAATGGAAATGCTTTTTTACACAACACATGATTTAACTGTGGGCCTGTCTGCCACAGCAAATTGTTCAGACTGAGATTTAGAAGGATTCAGATTTAGATGCTTATATGGAAATCTGAAGTACCTAATGTTATAATTAAGACGACAAATAGTGAAAAGGATATTGAACCTCCTGTTCTAGGATGTAAATCAGTCTCTAACTACTAGAGAGCAGGATATGAAAGCAGGCTGTTTACATCTGCCCAACAATGTGCTTTTGCATTTCTCCTGATGTATTAGGTACCAATCAACATCAGACAGCAGCTACTTTGGTTCTGACACAGAACCAATCATTTCCAAGAGTGCTTTCCTACAGTGTTTCTAGCAGGAAGATGTTGCTCACGCAGCGATAACACCCAAATTCTTTAGTCTAGGTTCAGAACAGGAAGGCAGAAAGGTCTGCAAACATATGGCATCATGCCATTCTTCCCCCAAAAACCCCATTTCACTCTCCTCACCTACAGGCTGTAGTCAAGTTCAGCCTGGTTAAATTCAACCTTTCATAATTTTAAGATTTCAAACTGGTTTGCAAAATATGTTTACATCCCCCTGTTTTATGTAGGCATGGGGTTTCGGGCCAGTGGTTTTGAGGGAGATGGTAGGTCACATGGAAAAGCTTTTGTCCCAGTACAGTGTCATACCTATTGAGCGTAGATGCTTGATAAATATATCCTGTGATAGATATTACAGAAACAGTGTGTAATTAGCACGTAACTTTGAGCCAGGAGAGCACCCCTGAAAAAACGTTATGATTGTTGCCAGTTGCTTCCCTGTGGTTCATATCAAGGAGTGGTCTGAGGACACATAAACTGTATTTATTCCTTTTGTTTAAACCACGTGAGAAAATGCTCTCCAGGACTACACCTAATATACTCATTCAGTTCACAGGACAAGACCAGTTAATTTACTTCAGCTAATCTGAAGTAAATCCCCTGAGATAAACTTAGTGTGCACATCAAGTGTCTGCAGATCTGCTTCTGTGAGACTGCACCGTTCACTAATAAAGACCTGGCCTTCACAGACTTGCTGTTGTACAAGGTGGTCATTGCCACTCTGGTGTAAGTTGGCCAAGGCAGCTTTCCCCTTCCTCCCCTATCTTTTGTCATCTTTCCTTTTCAGACATTTTGCATCCCCCTGCAAAGTCACAAAGACATTTTATGACTATCTGGTACAATAACTAGCCTGATCAGTGGGCTTGAAATGGATTTGATAGCTCACTATGAAGTCACAGCTTACCAGTGATGTTAGGCAGTAGATCCAGTAAGAAACTGGAATTTCTCTTCCTGAAAAGATGTCCAGTTTTGAAATAATAAGAAATGTATTTGTCTTGGCTGTCTATTTACTGTTACCCAAATGCTGTGTATCATTACCTGGTGGCCCTTGATGTCCCCAGTGTTCCGGTCAGGTGTTACCTCTTTTTCTGTTTTGTGTAAGCACATAGTAAATAATTACAGCTGCTTTTCTTCTGCTACTAAGGAATAGGTGTGAGAGTGCTGTGGGAGGAGGATCAGGGCCAGCTCTAAGTCAGTCGTAGGGGTTCCAATAGTCTTTTCCCACATTGCACCAAGAAGACATGGATTTCTCAAGGGTGACTGAGCATCCCTGACCTACTGCAGTCAGTCAAAGGGAAGAGTGCTCTCTCTACCCAGCAGTCAACCAGTAGCAGTGCAGTTTAAAGCTTTGCAGCCCCAGTACTGTCAAAGTCACCATCATTCCCACAATGTAGTGCCTTTAAGAACACAAATGCTCAAAGCCTCAGGAGAACAGGTATCCTGGGCTGCTAGTAAAGCTGGAAGAAGCAATGCAAAGCACAGATAGGACATTCCAAAACTGGAAAGGGATGATGCAGTGATTTGCAAAGCATTAGCAGCACATCACTATCCTGCAGTTAGAGGAATAGAAGCTGAACACTCAGAAAACCCAGATATATCCCATAATAACAAATACAAAGCTAAAGTAAAAAGAGAAGGAGCAATATGGTTAGTATCTGATATCTACCCTCTAGCCACTGCTGAAAGACATTCTAGCCCACACTAGATTTAAGATGGATGAGAAGTTTGCTGTCAAACAGGCAAGGCTTAAAAGAGTAGAGGAACTGAAGGTTTGATCTTTAACACCAGATGGAAAAGAGAAAGATGAAAGAAAAGTTAATCAGAGACTTTTCTTAAGCTCTACTGATTACTGGAAAGCTTTTGACATGGTCTGTAGTATGCAGAAGTGAGTGGTGAGCCTTGATATTAACCAGCTCACCTAACAGGTTTTTTTTCCCCCCAGAGTTTAATGGCTCGGTCAATAGCCTGCTGGTGAGTTATTACATTGCCCATCGCAAAACTGACAAGGTATTTTTAATCTGTGACCCTCCCAAATGGCACTAGTGAACGTTTCCTTTAAAAGTCAGTCTCATCCCCAGTGACACCACCAATGGAAGAAGGTCGAGAAAGAAGTGATGGTCTTCTCCTGAGATGCAGAAACTGCCCTGTGAGCAGGTGCTTTAGGTCAGTTATTTAAAGAACGATGACTCCAGTGGCTTTTAAGCAGATATTTCTGTGAGGATTTAGTGGTATTGGTTGTTTCTGAAGAACTCCTACTTCCACTCTTGTTTCTTTGGGCCACAAAGACCACTGTCCTTGTTTACTGGACTGGAGAGAAGGAGGCAGCTGCAGGGCTTTGCTGCATCCGGAAGTAGTGAGCAGCCCTCAGGTATGGGCCAGTCCTTTTCCAGCTGTTCCCCCCTTGCCTTGAGAAAGCCATGAGTATGCCAAACATTTCCGTAGAGCGGCCAGCACAGATATTTGGTTTACTGTGTGGCAGGGTCTCTGAGGTACTTTTTGAACCAGAATTACCCAGAAGACAGTTGGCAGTGAGCGATTGCACCCACCAGATCAGTAGCATTCATGGCAGTCTCTTTGAGATTTAAACTGATAACCCAACAGATCATCTCTCTAGCCAACCATATGACTTACAGCATCATATAGCTGCTCTTCACAGCTTCCTGCGAAGCAGGAGATGAGAAGGGTATTATCAGTGGTTTGCATATGGGCAGCGGATGCACAGAAGACTATGGGATTTGTTTCAAGGTCACACCGTCTGTGGCTCAGAGTTGAACTCCTGAAACACAAGGCCTTTCTACCTCGTTCTTACATCTAATGTCTAGGAATATATTTCTCCCTTATGGTTTAAGCTGTTCTGTTGGTTCCCAACTTTGAAGCAGTTTCCTGCTCTTCCATGGCATGAATTTTTAACTCATCCATTGAAAGCATATGGGCTTTTCCTAGCAAGCAAGTGAATCTACAAGCTTGAAAAGGCATGTGAACCAGAGTTTGAATCTCAGCCAAACAATTTGTTCTGGCTTTAATCAAGATGTCTTCTTTTAACTTCAAATATCATTCTTTTAAAATCCCATATCAAAACTTCTAGTGTCACACTATGAAATCAATAAATGCTACCAGTCATTCGACTCAGAAATACTTCAAAGCAGCCTGAGTGATAGCCATTATTTTATTTTTAAAAATATTCATCAAAGCAGTGCAGTTAATACGAAAGCAAAACAAAATTAACAGCAACAAAGAAATGTGTCAGTTACATTTTGAACTTGTAAAATCCCATGAATCCTGCTACTAGTTTTGCATTCAAGAGTTTCTCTTTTCCCATTTCTATATTGCCACCTTTTAGTATTTCCTTCTTTTTTTTGTTCTCGTAACTAGTGACTTGGTTATGCTAATTATAGTTTTAATGTAGTTGTTTGATTCATCAAATATTTGATGTTATTTCACACCTTAAGGAAACAGTAACATTTTTGGCCCAGATTCTCCTGTGTGAGGAGCCTGTCCTGACTCACAGTGCTCTTTAACGGTGTGTTGAAGTCTCTTCAGCTTCAGTGGTTCTATGTTTAAAGCTAAGTATGTGATTATGGGCATCTCTGAGTAAGGATCATGGAGTTTTATCTTATTCCACAAATATTTCAATGGAAAACTAGTGTAAGTGTTCATAAGTAGAGTTCCAATGTAAATAAGAGTTTTGAGATCTTGTCCACTTATTATAGCAACCACTAATCAATTTTATTGTGTATTATAATGGTACTTAATTTATCTAGTACAGATACTTGGACTGTAAAGATTTTCACAAGTGATTATTTGTAAATACTCATTAACACAGTTTGTAAATCAGTAAAAAGAATTAATGCTTTATCTATTTTACCACAGACAGATCTGGTTGTTGTTAGATTCAGTTCTGAAGACAGGTGACTAGCAGGGAGGAGCCCATCTGGTTGTAGCTTTGGGTGAAGTCATCTCACCTAGCTTTAGACATCTGCAACACAAAGACCTGACTTAGTCACCCTGGGCTCTCCTCACTGTCACTAGAGCAAGATCAGCACTTTCAGTGTGTCAATCCTCTGATTAGTTTTAGACATTGATTTTAGGAGGAAATGAATCATGTTGTGAAGTGCCTTTTCTTACTGTTGATTATAAAAGTGTTTAGGGCTGAGATCTACTCACACCTTTCTCCTTTATTTGAGGTGCCCTGCAGCACCTCCTGGCTGCCAGCTGCTGCCCCAGAGCTGGTCTCTCAAAGATCCTACGTCCCATGGGCATAGCTTGGATGCCTCAGAGGAGTCTAAGACGCCATAGAGGCCTCTTTTTAGGTGACTGAATCCCTGCTGGGTACCAGCTCAGATACAGGTGTTACCTCCAGGGCAGTTGGAGCCTATGTAGTGGGCTGTGAGAAAAGGGAGCATATTCAGAGCTGGAAGGTCTGGCTGAACAAAATCTGTGAACATGTTCTCCAGGAAAAAGATTCAGAGAAAACTATGGCAGCAACTCTTATCTTTTAAATTGAAAGGCTTGACAGCAGACCTCAGCAGCTGGAGAATTTAAGCAAAGAATATCCAATGCCTTGATTCCCAGTTCCAGGTCAGGACTTCCAATGAACAGTGTGTTTCAAAAAAAGATTAAAAACTTAAAATTGGAGGAAACTGTGTTTCTAAGGCAGGTGATGCCCTGATAGTCAGGTTTGTCCATAGAGAAGCAAAAAGACAAGACAGAGCAAAACTGATTAGTCTACTTCCTCACTGTGTCTCCCCATGCAGGCCAGTACTACAACACAAACCTATCTTGCTGTTCCATTATTGTCTCTGCTCTGCAGAGTTTTCACAACTTCTCCACCGTCAGGGATTCAGTGGCTGAGAGCAAGGCCTCCTTTGGTGAACCATCAGAGACTGGGCTCTTTCTGTTCCTGGTGGGTGCTGCTGTGCAAGCAGCCAGCCAGCAGGTTGGTACAATTTGTGCAATTAGCCTCAGATTTATCTATTATGCAATGGTGGTGTAAGCTGCTTCGTGGGCTGTGGTTCCCCCTGCAGCTCAGGGCATGGCCAGTGCCAGGGGCTGCTGGCCTTCTGCTGGTGGCAGGAGTGCCCCCACAAGTCTTCTTGGCCACTGCTTTTCATGGCCAGTTACAGGTGCCCAGCGTGCCGAGCTGCGCCCCAGTTTTGGCACCACTCTTGGGCTTTCTACAGCCCCAGTATCCATCTATAGCTCAATTTCAATTTGTGCTTGTCTGAGATGCACTTCTATCCCTCTCAGCCTTCTCCGTCTTTTCCAATAGATTTAACTTGATGGGTTGGAGACATGTAGGGGTGCTTACTGACACAGTTCCTATGTCTTGGTCTGCAGATAGCAGCTTTCACCTTCTCTTGTTGGTTCCTCAACAGGTCTCTCGTGAGATGAAGGACATCTCAATGTCTTCACATTTATAGAATGAGAATGGTGACTCGTAATTCAAATGCAGAATACATCTACTCCTCTGGTACAAAAAGAGAGATGGCCAAAGAAAAATTATTTTAAATGAGAAGCAATGAAAACTCACCTACCTGAATATATTGTGCTGGGAAAGTTTTCAAAATGGAGCATAAATGGCTTTCTCAGGACCAAGGTACCCTGCCTGGCACTCTAACTTCTCCTTCTCACGTGTAGCAGTTGATTAGCACTGCCACCAGCAGTTTCCTGTCCTCTTGTCCTGATCCAGTCCCCAGTGATAACCACCAACTCTAGCTCAACACAGGTAATCCAGATTTGGGGCCCAAATGCTTGTATTCTGTTTGCATGGGAACCTGCTGAGAATGGCTTACTGCCAAGGGAATATCATCAATAAGAAAATGGGAACTTGGGTGTAGAATGATTTATTTACTATTTATCCATGTCTTTTTAGTTGCAGCAGAGAGCGATTGTAGTGTAACTGTGTAGTGTTATAACTTTGTTTTGTAAGATTTCTCAAGAATGACACATCTGGGAAACCTTAAGCCTCTGTAATGATCATTAAACCCCTGGGAGAAAACTAAAAGGAATGTTCCAAATCCAGATACAAGGTGATTATGGTTTAGAGCCAGATACTTCATTCCTGGTGTTCAGGCATAGGGCTGGGGTAGAGTTAGGCGTGGGGAAGTGAGGTCATCCAGAGCTGAGTTTCCATAGTAGTCCTGTTCATCCCAGAAAGTCTGTCTGTAGCTGGTGTCTCAGCATCATCTCTGGCTTGGAAAAAGCTCCCCCAGGGGATGCTTCAGCCATGGCTGGTGAGCCCCAGGAGAGGCTGTCCTCTCAGGGCAGGCAAGCAGATATACCTTCAGTTTCTCAACAAGTGTCTGCCCTTGGTTTGCCTGAACTTTTTTCTAACCATAAATTCTAACTGCTTTGTCATTCTAATTCATAGTTCAATACTGCTGTTTGGGGAAATTTATGAACACTTTGATGCTCTCTTCTTACAAAAAGGATTTAAGTGTAACATTGTGTGCACTTGGTACAGCAACCAGTAAATAGGGTGGTTTTCACTAGCTACATGATATGTGATTTGTGGTATGCTTCATATTCCATCTTCCATATTGTAATTATTTCATCATCTCTGTCCTTCTTGTCCATTTTCCTACCTTCATCAGCAGTGAGGAAGTGAGGATATTGTGCACAAGGATCACACGTGTCCCAGCTGCTTTCCTTAGCTGAGGCCGAGCTGTGGGGCACCAGGAGTGCAGAAGCTGGGGAGAAGGGGGAGGCTGAGCACAATGTGGGGAGTTGGGGATGCCTTACTTTTGGGAAAGGTGGGAAAGAACGGGCTGGTCTGCACATGCAGTCTCAACTTTGCAGCAGTGCTGGGGTGTTTTGGCTGTGGTGAGGACTCGGTGTCTTTGCCGGTGGGTAGAGTAGAGCAGACCCTCAGGGAGAATGTGAGAGTCTATGTCCAGGAGTCCAGTGATGCTGGAGTGAGTATTAGTGCAGGAAGAGTGGCTTACTTTGTGAATACTTATCTGCGAGATGTAGCACAGGACATGAGACAGCAGTTTAATGTGGACAGGTGAAGTCTGGATGTTTTTTAGGTAGGTTTCAGACAGTTTGTAGGTACCTGTTAGCTGCAGCGTGGGGGCAAAGTTGCCTTGCCTGTGTGGTGCCACTGGATTGCTGTGGATAGCTCATCAGAAGTTTGCTTCTGCAAGGGACCTTGAGGTTCCAGATCCAGACAGCTGCTTTTGGCTGCGGGGAGATGGGTCTGGGCACCCTGGGCGGGCAGAGAGTGGCCTCTGCAGCCACTGATGTATGGCAGGTGCTGTGGGCTGGAGCAGGGCTGGGATGAGGCAGGAAACACAAGAGTGTCTTTGAGGGATGGGAGCCCTGGGCTGGCTGCTGGGCAGGGCTTGAGTGATGGTGGTGAAGCCAAGGGTGACAGCAGGGCAGGGGAGCAGAGAGGGACTAAGAGGATGGGAAACATGGAGGCAGCGTGGAGCAGGGACAGCGTGGAGCGGGGACGGTGCGGAGCAGGGATGGCACAGAAGGGACGCGAGAATGGGAGGGGCAGCAGCGGCCTCAGGGCCAGGGGCTTCAGCGGGAAGAGCTAAGGTACCTCACCAAGGGGGACCATGGGGTAGGAACCTTGAAGCGCATCAGATGGGCCAACAGTGTGTTCTAAGCAGAAAATGCTGAGATAATGCATCCCGATGAAGTGGAGGAGAGGGGCTTCCCAGCGTGTCCGCAGGCTTGGGTTAACTGTGCCTGGGGACAGGGACGCTGAGCTTGCTAATCCTGTCCTAATTATTCCTTTCTCTTTCCCACAGCACCTGATTGGGCAGAGAAGAAAATGGACAGGGAAGGAAAGGAACAGGAAAATCCTACACCACAACACAGGTACCACTTATTACTTTCACTGTCAGAGACCTGAAAAATTTTTCTTATCTTGTCCTTAAACAGCATCTGCTTGTACAGTTCTTCCAGGGAGAACAAACATCCCCCAGTAAGCCACCATATTAAACCACAGAGTGTGCACTTTGCAATTTCCAAACCCACCTCTGCTTTAGCTCACACCTACAATATCGCACCGCACGTGGGGTTCTAACTTTGCACCAGTTGTTGCTGTGGTTGGCTTTGGTGAGGATAGTCTATACCTGCCAGCTGTTACTGTCAGGTGGACTCTTATGGAGAACAGGAAATTTTTAATGCAAGGCCTGTTTGATGTTGGAGTATTGCTGCAGGGAGAGTGGCTTACTTTGGGAAGGCTTGTCTGTGAGGTGCAGTGGAGAGAGGGAGAGAAGTTCAATGGGAAGTGATGAAATCTGGGAAGTTTATATATACATTGCAGTTTAGTTTGAAAAGATGGAGTCCGAATCGTTCAAAGGTAGATTTTGGACAGTTATTGGTTGAACAGTTGACTTTGGGTCATGCAATTTGGATTGGTGTACAAAACTAATCAAAAGAGGGCTTTTGCAAGTGACTCTGAGACTCAAGGTCCAGCTGGCTGCTTTAGGCCTTTTCACTCAGTCTAGCTGGGCTGAGGAGGGCCATGCATGGCTGTGCTCCTACCAGGCCCAAATGGAGTGAAGAGCTGCAAGCTTAGAGCCCAGAAAATTCAAAAACAAAAGGTAAGGACTGTGGAAATTTCTGGTATTGAACTGTGATATCTGTAACACTAAACTGGGCTGAGCACACATGCACTCAGTGGAGGGCATGCCAGGAGGCACTGCTGCTGTATGAAAACACCCTGGTGAAATGGCCTCTGAAGGGAGAGATGGGTCTGTGTGGGTCTTCCCAATGCTTCTGGGGTCCATTAAGTAATACAGATTGTCAGTGTGGTAGCTCCGTCCTCTATGTCTG
The DNA here is from genome assembly GCA_025331215.1 of Actenoides lindsayi. NCBI lineage: Eukaryota > Metazoa > Chordata > Aves > Coraciiformes > Alcedinidae > Actenoides > Actenoides lindsayi. Next base: position 39,190 of record WTSP01003513.1, read on the forward strand.
GTGTGCTGAGGTCAGCGAGAATCACCACTCCCCTGGGCAGCACAGAACACCCCCTGAACCAGGGTGCATCTCGGCGTTTGGATACTATTAATTTTGATCTGCTTTGCTGCTACATGCATGTAGGATGGCAGCTGTAGCACGGAGGAGGTGCCCCAGCCGTAAGGAAGTTACTGTTCATCGGCTGACGTGTTTTCAGGAACGCTTTGTTGTTTTTGTTTCCATACCTGCTAATGTGATATAGCGAAGGCTGTTCGGTACTGTGCATGCAAAGCAAAATTAAGGCTGGCAGGCAGCCCAGGAAGACCTGCCACGTGTCCCAGCTGCTCGTAGCACTCACAGACTGCTCCATCTCCCCAGCTTTGCTGCTGCACGTTTTTCTCTGGCCACTCGCAAACAACAGAGACCTTGTGGTCAAGAGCTTCCTGATGATTTGGCAGAGAGGTGTAAAGAGATGAAGTTCATGAAGAGGGTTTCTTATAGAGCAGGAATGAGTTTACAGTTCAACTTCTTTTCCTCTGTTAATTTTGAAGACGAATGTGCCACACTCCTCCTCCCTCCGCAGGTGAAGTCAGCAAATTGTCAGGGACATTATAAAGACTTACTTTCAGGAAAAAGGGGGAAAATGATTATTTTCTTTTTTCCCTAATTTTGAGCACCATTACCCCTCACCTTTGAACCAAGAAAGACTTTACGTGGTGTCATAATTTAGCAAATTACTTCCTCAAAGGAAGGTCAAACATTTTACCATTCGATCAATAGGAAGCAACTTACAAATCATGTGTATTGATCATTGTAATCATTCAGAGGAATGTAGGGCAGACACTAAAATCACATGCACTTAGTCTTAATTGCCCACATTAAAGCAATTATGCCCCAAAACTGTCATTGTCTAATGCTATGCACACTACCCAGCATGGTAACTTTTAGCCATACATATTTAATCATAAATCAGCCTCTTAGGTCTGTTGCACTAAAGACCTGCAATATTGCTGTAATTATGCAAATACAACTATGTCTTTTTTGCTTTGGGGAGCCAAGTGGAGGAAAATAAGCCCCTATATTAATGCAGCTGGTATTTAATACATATATTTTACAGCAGTGCTATGTGTTCATGACACAAGTACTTAAAGTGACCTGAAATTGCTAATGAACAGAGAGCCTTTGTAAAAGCAGTCACAGGTCAAGGACTTGCAGATAAAACTTGTTGAGAGGTACATTGATGGTAGACTTGTGTCAGGAGAGTGCTATTTGTTTGAGGATGTTTATAAACATTATTTTCCACAGGATCATTTCAGCTAAAAGTGTCTCAGACAAATACCAGTTTGGTAGCATTAAAAGAAATGTTTTCTGGTCTTGTAAACGTGAGGTGGGTGCCTTTCTCCTTTTGTCAAGGAAGCCAGTGTGTAGTCTCAGGAAAGTTTTGGTTTGATTTGTTCCCACAGCCTCCACTGTGGGAACTGAAAGATTGGTCAGGAGTTTATTCCTTCTACCATTCCAGAAAACATTTCTAAACAGATCTGGAAAATGGACCATTCTTGGTATGTTATATACCTTGTCTTTTGTGAACAAAAATATTGGAAATTACAAATACTACCTAGCCCAAGACAGCCAAAGTTACCCTTCACAGAGAATATGAGCTGAAGTCCCTTCGAGTTAAGGAGAGCTTTTCCCCTGCCTTGCAGGGCTGAGGTCTAGAGCACAGAACAGCAGGCAGCGTACCCTTGGTCCGAGGGGGTCGGGGTTAGGTTCTGGCCAGCCTCTGACAGTTCCCATGCAGCACACGGAGACCTGCGGGAAGGGACATCTTCTAATGTGTCCCAGAACACAATAGGTCATGGAAAGGGAAAAAGACACCAGGCTCAACTGTAACACCAAGAGGCACCAAAAGGAAGGAGTTTCACACTGCTTCACCTAGAGCCTGCTTTTAATTCTTGACTCCCCTCTGGAGGAGCACGGAGCAGGTCGTGCTCTGGCTTTGCACGCAGAGGCAGAAAGGGAAGGTGCAGAGGGGGAAGACAGGCTGTTGCCATTGCCAGGCTCCTCCACGCCACCATTCCCTGCTCCTCTGAGCTGTACTGGAGCCTGCAATATTGCACTGTTTCACTGAGTGCCGATTGCTACATTGTTAGTTCTGCAAAATGTCCTTGTTGCATCTTCTCAGCCTTCAGCACAGTGGGCTGATGATGCTCAGGCCTGAGGGTGTTTCTGCGAAGCCCCGAAAGGTAAGGAGAGAAGCTGCCTCTTTGGCAGCGGGCTCCGTGTGCACCTGCACTGGGAGATGTGCGAGTTGCAGATCCTTCAACAAGCCTCAGAGCTGCAGGAACAGGGAACGGTGTATGGAAGCTAAGAGCTAAACCGATTCAATCCTGGAAGGATCTCTGACTCCACATCTCAGGCAACTGTATTTTAACAAGGTTTTGAAAATGTCAACAGCGTTTCTGATCGTCTGAGGTTCTTAACCTGTTCAAAGCAGCAGTGCGTAGAGCATAAGGTACCTTGTCAGTGACACATGTGTGCAAGTGGGCACCGAATCACAAGTAATTTGGTGGGGGCTTTTAAAAGAGGGAAAGTCTGTCATTTCTCTTAGAAGCCCTTAGCCCCAAAACAGTGATTCAAGCATTAAACACTGATCAGAGGAGAAAGCCCCGAGCCATTTCAGGGGAGCAAAAAGAACATAAAAATTATGAACTCAAAACAGTTGCATCAAATCTGATCAGAGCTCCAATTAGGTTACAGGCTAGCCTTGGATATGGACAGTTTTGGGGGGCACGTTGCCCGTCGGTTGCTGCGTGGCTGGGTGGCGAGGGGCTGCAGCGTGCCTGGACGCGCCGGAATCCCAGCACTTCCTGCGCTCGTTCCTTCTTTCAAGTAGCAATGAAGTTGTTTGGCTGGATCCTTTATGAAAGTTGAAATTGGTTTGTCATTTTCTTTTCGCTTCTCACACCTTATCTAGTTTCTCCATTCTTCCCACTTCAGTAGTCAAAGTGATTGAAAGCCGAAAACTGAGCAGATCTGTCCCTGCAGCAACTTTCCTCGCGTTTCTCATTTACCATTTTATCAAACAGGCTCTTTGTCTCTGCAGTCCCCTGATGTTGCCTGTGTTACACGGAGATATTCTTCAGGTCATGGGGGTTAAAAGGGGGCTAAAAAGGAGATCATATTGGACTTGCTTTACACAGACATGTAGCATTAGACCCAACGCCCAATAGAGGAAAGATATACTACTCCTATTTGATGAGCAGCAGGCCAATAAATTCATTAATCATCATTTTATGCCTCATCAAACACTTCCCAAGTTCCTCCATGGGAGTTATACAAATTAGCCACTGAAAAGGCAGTAATTTTAGTTTAGCTAGGTAAGTGCTTTTTGATTGCCTTCCTGAACAATGCTTCCCTTGACAAGCTAATAAATCAGCCCTTTCTGAATCAGAAGTGCAGCAAGTGCGAACAATAACTCCACATAGTTTCTCCCCTGATTTCAGCTGGAAGGCCTAAGAGGATGATCTGGGATCAAAGTCTCTTACTTTATTGCAGAGCAAAAGCTTTCTTTATGAAGAAGAGCTACGGAGAAATGAGGGAAGGGGGGATTTTTTTTTAATCAATTAATGAGAGAAAAAGTCTTGAAACAAAAAGGAGGCCTAAGTCTCCGATGGCAGGGAGGCTGGCGGCACGGCAGGGCAGCCCGGGCAGGCGCGGGCCCTGCCGCAGGTGAGGCTGGAGGCGAACGCCGAGGGGCTGCTCCTGTGGAGAGCTGCGGATTACCAGGGCGAGTCAGAATAGAGGCTGTATTTAATCTGCAACCAATTGATTCCTTGAGTGTTTCAGGTATTTGTAGCGTAGGTTTAGATTTGTTGGGTGGCTTTACAGTGGGAAGCCTTGAGGCTGTGCTGTCTTATCTTTTCTTCAAATTGCTGCCTTTGACAGTATCATCTTTTTTTTTTTTTTTTTTTTTACTTGGCCGTAAATCATTTCACTAATCAGCTGTCACCAGCCAACATGCATACATTGGCATTCAGCCGGAGAATTTGTTTTGGAAGGCCTTTAGCAACAAAAACTATGTTTGTATCAATAACCGTCTGTTAATGTCTCATGCATACGGATGTAGAACACGGGCAGGAACAAGGGGAGACAGCGGTAACGGAGAACAGTTTGGTGAAGGAACGAGGGGCAGAGCGTCAACCAGCCCGTACGGCGCAGCCTCCCTCTGCCCCGTCGGGGCTCAGGTGCGGCGATTCCCGGCGGCTCCGCCGACCTGGGCTGCGCGCCGTGCCGGGAGCCCGCTGGGGCCGGGGCGCGGAGCCCAGTACAGCCCACCGCGGCAGAGTCCGAGGGTTCCCCCTCCCCGAGCCTAGACCCGAGGTATTTTAAGTACGGTGTGTCTTTTCTCCCCTTCATTAACTTTCCCTCCACACATCACTGCATGCCTCTGCATTGCCATAACTTGGCAGACTGGGAGCCGTTTATCTCTTTTATCTTGGGACCTGATCCAATTAAATAAGTGCACATTTACATTTGCATCCATCAGGCATGAGCATAGAGAGGTCTGTGGTTTGCTTTAAGCAAATAAAAGCCAATTTCGCTGGGAAAAAAAAGAGGTATCTGGACCAAAACTCCCCCGCCCCGACCTTCAGGGCGCCCCGACTCCGGCGGGCGCAGGGCAGCGCAGCCCAGCGGCAGCGGCAGCGGGAAGGATGCGGCCCGGAGTCGGGCCCCGGGCCGGGCCGGACGCGCAGCACCGCCGCGGCAGAGAGAGGTAGTTATTGCACAAGTGCCTGCATCAGCCCGAGCCGGGCTCCCGGCACGCTGCGAGTTCGCACATGCTCTAATTATAACAGATGAGTAACGCCGTGCGGACGACATTTATTTTCTAGTAGTTGGAGGTGAAGAGATTTCTGGCCGAGGCGGCTGGCAGCGTCCGGTGGCGGAGCCCCGGGCCGGGAGACCCTCGGGCCGGCCTGGAGGGGCAGGTCCCCGGGGAGCTGCTGGGCGTCCCCGCTTCGGCCTCCTGCCGCGTTTGGCCCCGTCGGGCCGAAACCTGCGAAGATTTCCCTGCCAGCAAAGTCGCGAGGGGAGGCGAGAGGGCCCCCCCACCAGCCGGCACCCTCGCAACTCAGCCGTGAAAATGCGCGGGGCACTCCGGTTGAGTAGCGGGTCCTAAACAAACGCAGCCGTCTCCAAAAAAGGAGCCGCGGGACGGGATGCGGGGTGACCTGTCCGGGCCGCACCTCCTGCGCGGCTCTCCGCGCATTTGCACCACCCGGCGTTGCCAGCCCCGGAGCCCGGCTCTGCCCTCCCGGGGGACTCCGCGTGCGCAGGGAAACGCTTCTGCCTTTGAGGAATAAGTAGAAGCTCCCATGTTGGGAGGATCCGTGTTCCCTCGGGTCAGCGTTAGGCGCTCCTGTGGAGGTAGCGCCGAGGGTGCCGGCTGCAGCGGCGGGAGCCGAGGGACTCCTGCCGCAGCCTGGGAGAGGGGACGGGAGCTGGAGGCGCCGCTTTGGTGCTGCAGACGGGGCAGGAGTCGCTCCGCGGAGCGATGTTGAGCGAGAGAGCGCAGCGCCCGCGCAGGAGCCCTCTGCCGCGGGCGCCCCGTCGGGCAGGGCCAGCGCCTCGGCCGGGCGTGGCCCGTCCCTCGCCGGCCCCATGCGAGCGCTTTCCCCGGCAGAGAAAGGTCCCTGGGCCGGTCCGCGCCGCCGCTTCCGCGCCCGCGGAGTCGCGGTGGAGGAATGCGGGGACAATGCACCATCTGTCACCGCCGGGCCGCGCCGCGGCCGGGAGCGCCGCCGAGGGCGCTGATTTATGCTGAATGCGCCTTAGAAGATCTCGATGTAGACTTTGTCTTTCTCTGTCAGAGCCAAGTAAAAAGAAACAGCTGGCCTGAATTTTTAGCACCCATAATTAATTAAGAGCTTCATTCCTGGGATTTGATGATTCAATAAAGCAAGACCCTTATTCCCCCATGTGATTCCAGTGAATATCTACTCCACTCCAATCCTTTTGGGTCCCAAGATAGGGCAGATTAACACTTTTTCTGTGGGAGAGAGGGAAAAAAATGCCTCAAGATTGCATCTGAGACGCACACAAAAGGTAAATTCAAAACTGCCACTTGTCCTCTGCAAAGGCTTCTTATTCTCCGCTATTGATGTATTTGTGCCAGGTTTTAAAGAAACCAGAGGGGGATGAGGAATTAACATATTGCTCATTTGGAAAAACAGCCGGTTCTGGTTTTGGTAACACTTGTTCCCTTGCCAGCCACAGATGTCCTTACTAATAATCTAGGCAGGTCACAGAAAGAGGGGAGCGGGGGGGTGGTGTGCGGGGGGAGGGGAGGACGGACGGGCTCCCCTGGCACTCCCGTGCTGCTCCGCACTGCCCCGGGCACGGCGGCGACTGCTGCTGGGGCGGGCGGTAGGTGCGGAGCCGGGCGCAAGGCGGCTGCGGAACACCTGCGGCTGGGACCGGCGCTGTGCTCGGGCCGGGTCGGGCCGGGAGGCCGAGGTTTCATTTTCTTTTTTTTTCCTTTTCTTTTTTTTTGTTTTTTTTTTTTAAAACATTTACCTACGGTTTGGGCTGAAGTTCCTGTACTTCTCCCTACCGCATAATTCTGTGATATTTTTTAGTCGCCTCCTTTAAACTTGCTGACCGTGTGATTTCCCGTGTTCTCTTGGCGGAGGGGCTTTCAAGTAGTTTCTAGGCACGACAAGAGAAGATGCTGTTCAGATCCTCTTACCGAGGTGGCGCGGGGGGAGAAGCCCCATAAGCCAATTAGCGGCGACCGCGCCGTCCCGGCCTCCGCGGAGGCTCCGCGCCGCGCGGGAGCCCCGTAGGTTAATCGGGACAATTGGAAAAGCAACACTCTCGGGGAAAGCAGCGGGGGGGATGTAAACACGGTCCGGGATGTTGAGGGTCTGAATTAGGATTTGTTTTGTTTTTAAGCGTGAAAGAGGAAGCAGCAGGGCTGTGGGCTGCGCCAGGCTCCCCGCCTCTCCCGCCCTCCGTCTCCGCGATTGAGAAGCGGGGTTGAAGGTACAGGGGGGTTCCCACCGCCCCCGACGGAGCTCGGGGACTGTGCTGGCTGCCAACCGCACCCCCAGCTCCGTCCGTTTTCCTGCAGGACAGAGGGGAATTTACGGCGGATGGGACCGCTGGATACGGCCGCGGGCTCCCAGGCCCGCCCGGGTTCTTGTCCTCCAGGGCGCGCCGAGGAGGCGATGGGTCCCCCGGGACGGGCACGGGCGGCCCCAGGGCATTTAGGGGAGGCTTTCTGCGGGGAAGACTCTTCCCTCCCCGAGGAAAGGGCCCTTGGCTCGGCCGGGCGAGGAGGGAGCAGCCGCCCCGGCTTCCTGATGGAAGTCGCGCTGCCCGCCCGATAGGCTGCAGCTTTTCAGCGGGAGCCTCGGCACGGCTCCTCCAAGGAAGGGCCCGTTCCGCGGGTCCCGGCACTGCCTAGAGACGTGGGTGCCGCGGGGACAGCCGGGCCAACAGGCTTCTTAGACGTGATGAGGGGTTTCGGGGGGGGAACTTGGACTGTCACCTCTGGGAGGGGGCAGCCCACGCGCCGCACCTCGCTGCCACTTGCGCTGCTCAGCCCGCGCCGTCGAGGCGGGGGGCGGGGGCCGGCGCGGCGCCCCCCGTCCCATCAAGGGCCGAGGAGGGGATTCCTGCGTCCGGGACAGGAGGGGGGCTGAAAGGGGCGAGCTGTTTCCCGTGGAGGCTGGCCCGTTCCCGCCCGCGCCCGCGGGCAAGCACCTGCTCCCAGGCGCGCTGGTGGGAGCTCAGCCCGCAGGGCCCCGCCGCCAGCCCCGCTCTTCCCCCTCGCCAGCCCCCCTACCGCTGTGCAGCGGCAGCGAAGCCCTCCTGCCCCCGAACCTCCGCGGAAGCGGCGGCCCCGCGGGGCGGCCCGCGGCCCTGCCTGGCGCCCCGGCTCCCAGCGTGAAGCGTCGCTCCCGGCCCCTCCGGAGGCTGCTCCCAAGTAACCTACGGCAGCTGTAATTGGCAGCAGACGTTATTTTTATTTTAAGATGGCCTCAAAAATTTTTTTTGTCGAACGACAAATTAACATGCCAGAGGCAAAAAAGGCGGATGCTGCCCCCTCCCCCTTGCTCTCTTACAAAAAAAAAAAAAAAAAAAAAAAAAAAGAAACTGGGAAAATCGTGCTTATATTAAGGACAAGCTATAAAGTACATCTTCCGTGGCAGGGGAAAAGGGTGAAGAATAAAATTGTTATATGAAATCGATGGGGCTACAATAACAGTTATGGTTTAAAATAGGTGACAGGCTGCAACCCAAAGGAAACGGTTAATTCCCTTAGGAATTTATACATCAAACGAAAACTGTATTGAGATCGCTGACAGACCTATTCAAAATAGCCCCGATTATAAGCAATAGGGCTTCCGAACGAGCGAAGCTCCTAAGCTTCTTTGCAAAATAGCTTTTTCAGAGATAGGAAGATCAGCTGGGGAAAGGTAGAGCGACAATTAAAAAAAAAAAATAAAAAAAAAAATCCATAGCTAGAGGAATAATTAAAGCCTATTTATTTTGAGATGGTCCCTCCACCGCGGGACCTGTTGTTTCCGGAGCGCGGTCCGGCCGGGCTTTGCCGGCTCGGTGCAGCAAAGTGCGCTCGGGAGTTGAGCCAGAGGCGATGTCCGCCGGGAGTGAAGGTGCGGGAAGAGCCCGGGCTAGAAGCGACCCGCGGCCGTTTGCCTTCAGCCCGCACATCGGAGCTGCTCCCGCCCGGGCCAGCTCTGCCCTTGCCCTTCACCACCGAACTTTCTCCCATTTTAAACAATGCAGGTGAGTCCCGTAACGCTCACTGCTGCACTGAAAATGAGCCTTCCCGCAGGTCTACCGGACTGGAAAGAAAAGAACCAACCGAGGAATTCGAGCGTTTTTTAAAAATTCATTTATAAAGTGACAAAATAACATACTGTTACCCCAGGAATACGTGATTCTTTACACATTCGGCGTGAAACAATTTTGATTTTAAAACAGATTATCTACAAAGATCGTATAACTAAGTGAATATGGACTGCATCTTTAAAACATAAAATACAAACTACTATCTAAAATCCCATAAAATGTAAATATGCATGAATAAACCTGTTACAGCTAATAAGTGGCTCTGACAAAGTTGAAGAGATTACAAAATAATTATCTGGCTCGTAAATAAATAATTTAAAAAAAACCCCAAAAACAAAACAAAACAAAACCAACCAAAAAACAACCAAACAAAAAAATCCCAAACAAAACGGAGGGGTGTCTCGGCACCAGCGCCAGCGGTCCCAGCGATATTCCCATCACATCAGCAGCGGCGATGCCCTCGCATACAACTGACACCCACAAAACCCGATTTGAACAGGGAGAAAACCGTCCCCGGGGCTGGGTACGGGAACAGGTCGTCGTCGTTCTTTGCTCGGAAGGGACCCGAGCTGCTCGGGTCACCGCGCCGACGGGATCGGCTTTGGGTTGAGGTTCCGCGCCGGCTGCCGCTGGGGGGTAACTCACTCGCCCGGGGGCCAGCTCTCCCCCTGGCTCGGGCGGTGGAGCGACAGAAACGCGTCGAGGGGGCTCCGGGCGCGTTCTGTCCCCGCACAGAGGGCCCGTCCAGTGGCCGGGAGCGCCCCGGTGGCCGCAGCGGTTCGCCACCCGGCGCAGCGCGGAGCGGGTCACGGCGGCCCCGCGGGGCTCCCGCACCGCCGAGCGGGCGGCGGGAGCCAAACTCAGGCCGAGTGTGACACCTACCTGCCGGCGCCGGGAAGCACCGCGCCCGCGGCCGGCACTGCGCGGCTCTGCGCGCCCGCGTCCGCCCGCCCGGACCGCGCCGTCCCGTGGGCCTCGGGCAGCGGTGCAGAACGCCGCGGGGGGAGGTCGGGGGGAAAGGGCCGGGGTCGAGGCGTCCCCCCCCCCCCCCGCCGCACCGAGAGCCTTTTGACTCCGCAATGCCCGTCCCCGGACACCTTTGCAGCCGCGACGCGGGCTAAATCTGGCAGAAAATCGAACTCATTAGCAAAGTTCACCAGCTGATTGCTTTGCATAAGACACGACACTGATTGGAAGTAATTAGGTTAAAAGATGGGACTGCGCTTCGATTTGGTGTTTCTAACAAGTGCTTTTGTGCATGGCCTGATTTAAGCCTTTCCCTCCGGAAGCAGCGTCCCTCCCGCGCCCAGCCCCGGCCCCGTCTCGGTGCCGCTGCCGCCGCTCGTCTCTCCCCGGCCCCGCAGGCGGCTCTCGCCTCCGGAATCCGACCTTTTAGAAACCATCACTCACTTTGAAAAAGGCTTCAGGTACTACTGTAAGGTCCTAAACCGAGCCCCGCTAGTCTTTTAAAACATGTATTTTTTTTATTTTTTTTTTTTCACCGCAGCTACGCCCGTATCTGCCCGTTGCAAAAAAAGAGTGGTTTTTATTCGGGTAAAAATCTCTTTTAATTAAATTTT